>WOXC01010207.1:0-62371 GCA_011680675.1 Gymnobelideus leadbeateri | reverse complement strand
TATGTCATTCTCTCCTGAACCAAATTCAATGAGAATGTGGTTTTGCCTTTTTGCCTTCCTATTCTTCCCCTCCTCTGCAGCCACTTCCCCCTGCTTCTTCTACATGAGATAGTTTACCCTACCCTGTCTCTCCCCATCTCCTCTTGCCACTTTCCTCTCTCACCTCATAATTTCATCCCTTGAATATTCTCCCTTCCCAACAAATTCAACCTATGCCCTCTATCCATATAACTGTAACCATATACACACACATCCACATATGTATTCATATGACCACACCCCCTTCTTCCATTATTTTCATAGTGAGAAAAGATATCATCAGTCACAGTTATTGCTTTTCCATACAGGAATGTAAATAGTTCAACTTTGATAAGTTCCTTTTGATTTCTTTTCCCTGATTACCTTCTCAGGCATCTCTTCCTTCTTGTGTCTGGATGTCAAATTTCTATTCAATTCTGGTTTTTTCCTCAAGAATGCTTGAAAGTCCTCTATTCCACCAAATGACCATATTTTCCCCTGAAACAAAATACTCAGTTTTGCTGGGTAGGTGACCCTTGGGTTCATTCCCAGTTCTTTTGCCCTCTGGAATATCATATTCATGCCCTTCGATCCCTCAGTGTAGAAGCTGCCAGGTCCTAGGCTATTCTGATTGTGTTTCCACAATATTGAAATTGTTTCTTCCTGGCTGCTTGTAGTATTTTCTCCTTGATCTGGGGATTCTGGAACCTGGCTATAATATTCCTGGGAGTTTTCTTTTTGGGATCTTTTTCAGGAGGTGATCGGTGGATTCTTTCAACCTCTATTTTGCCCTCTGGATCTAAAACATCAGGGCAATTTTCTTGAGAATTTCTTGAAGGGTGATTTCTAGGTTCTTTCTTTGATCATGGCTTTCAGGTAGTCCAATAATTTTTAAATTGTCTCTCCTGGATCTATTTTCCAGGTCAGTGGTTTTTCCCATGAGATATTTCACATTGCCTTCTAATCTTTGATTTGTTTGGATCTGCTTAACAGCATCTTGATTTCTCATAAAGTCATTAGCTTTCATTTGCTCCAGTCTAACTCTGAAAGAATGAATCTCCTCAGTGAACTTTTGAGATTCTTTTTCTATCTGGCAAATTTGACTTTTTAAGGCATTCTTCTCCTCATTGCTCTTTTGAGCCTCCTTTGCCATTTGAGTTAGTCTATTTTTTAAGGTGTTGTTTTCCTCATTCAGGCTGTTGACCCTCATTTCATACTTTTCCTGCATCCTTCTCATTTCTCTTTCCAATTTTTCCTCCACTTCTCTTATTTGATTTTTAAAGTCCTTCTTAAGGTCCTCTATGGCCTGCAACCCACTCATGTTTTCCCTGGGGCTTTTGGAGCAGGACTTCTGACCTCACAGTCCTTTTCCCTCTCTTTGCCCCCAAAATAGGAGTCTAGGGTTGCATTTTTCTGTTTCCTTTGCCTTGGCATGTTGCCACTTAATTGCTTGACTTTTGGGCTTATTGCCACACTATGGCTTTAAGGCCAGATAGAGGAATTTTCGTCCCGAACGTGTAGGGGGCAACTTCCGTTTCTGGCAAGCTGTAAACCCACCCACAACTTCCACCCTAGATCACAATCCAGATCCAGGGAGGTTAAAGCAAGAGCGATTACCCCCCAAAACTGATCGCTGGATCTCCCCACGATTTGTAGGCTGGGAGCCGGAAATGCCTATGAAAACTACAAAATGGCGTGTCTCTTCAGCGGCTTCTAGCCCCCAGGGGAGGGAGCTGACGCATTCCCCAAATACAGGTCCCAAAGTCCATAGGACACTAACCTCTTACTTTGTCCTAGGCATGTCTATGTTGATAATTCTGGAGTCGCCACAGCTGCTGGTGTTCTAGGGTCTCTCCAGCCAGCTGCTGGCCCTGCCGCCCTGGGGCTAAAACCTCGGCTCACGGAGACCTGGGCTCCGCTCTCAGCTCTGCTCTCCTCACTCTGCGCACTGCGTGCTGCTGGCTCCCAGAGTGCTGCGCTGGTCCTTCCTGCAGGGCTGTTGGGCTATCCTCAGCAGGAGGTTAGCTTCTCTGTGTCGTTCTGTGGGTGTTGGGGCTCCAGAAGTTGTTCAGAGTCCCCTTTTACATAGTTTGGGGGGAATCTGGGAGCAGAGTGGCTTGGATGAGCTGTTTCTACTCCGCCATCTTGGCTCTGCCCCCCGAAAATTGTTTTTACACATATTTGGGAAATAAATATGAAATCAAAAAAAATAAAAAGACCCTTGTTACAAATATGAAATGAAAATATTTGTATAAATATGCAAACAATTCTCACATTGGCCAGGTGAATACATTTGTCTCATTCTATGTCTTGAGTCCATTTCCTCATTATCAGGAAGTGAGTAGCTTTCTTCATCATCAATCTTCTGGAATCATGGCTGCTAATTTTGTTGGTCAGAATCCTTACTTAGGTCTTTCAAGGTTGTGTCTTTACAATATTGTTATTGTGTAAATTATTATTCTGGTCCTTCTCACTTCACTCTGAATCAGTTCACGTAAGTCTTCCTAGGTTTCTCTGCCAATGCTTTTGTCATTCCTTTTTTTTTTTTTAAGCAGTTGGGGTTAAGTAACTTGCTCAAGGTTACACAGCTAGTCATTATTTGTGCGTGGGTGCTCATTTTCTGAGGCCTAGTCATTATTTGTGTGTGGGTGCTCATTTTCTGAGGCTAGATTCGATCTCGGGTCTGAGGCCAGCACTCTTACTCACTGCACCACCTAGCCGCCCCTGTCATTTCTTATGATGTAATGTGTCCCATTAAATTCATATAATATAATTCCTCCAGCCACTTCCTAATCAATGTGCACCCCCTTGTTTCCTGGTTCTTTGCCACTACAAAAAAATGACTATAAATATTTTTGTATCCATGAGTCCTTTTTTCTTTCTTTGATGTCCTTGGAACATAGGCCTGGTAGTGGTATTGATATGTCATGAAAAGTTTAGCAACTTTTGGGGGCTTAATTCAAAATTGCTTTTTAGAATGGCTGGAACAATCCACAATTCTACCGACAATGCATTAATGTGCCTATTTCCCCATAGTCCCCCCATTATTTGTTGTTTTCTATTTTTGTCAATTTTGCCTGTTTAAAGGGGTAAGGAGTTAGAATCTCAGAGTTACTTTAATTTGCATTTCTCTAATTATCATTGGTTTTGGACATTTTTTTTGCATTCCTACTCATAGTTTGGATTTATTTCCTTGAAAACTGCCTGTTTATATTATTTAACCATTTGTTAATTAGGGAATGGCTCTCATTATTAGAAATTTGAATCCATTCCTAAAAATCTTGGAACTGAGATCTTTATTGTAGAAACTTGACACAAAGATTTCCACCCCCCCCCCCCACTAACTATTTCCCTTCTAACCTTAGCTTCATTCAACATATACCCTCTTTTTAAAAGTTTATTTTATTTTCCCAGTTGATAGAAATCTACCTTCTCTCCCTCTTAATTCCATCTCCACCACCTTCCACTGAAAAGAAAAAAAGCAAACCTTCATAACAAATATGCATGATCAAACAAAACAAATTTCTCCAATGACTCTGTTAAAAAGAAATATATGCATGTGTGTGTGCATATATATAGATATAAATATATATTAAATGTCTCAATCATCACCCTGAGTCCTTTGCCTCTCTAATGGGAGGTAGGTAGTATGTTTCTTCGTGAATCTTCTTGAATATGGTTGATCATGGATCATCTCCCTCACCCTCCACTTATTATTAGAGGGTGATGAAAGAGGAGGCGTATGCTCAGCACCAGTGACCCAAGTTTGACACAGTCTGCTAGAGCCCAATCACAGGTCCTTAACCTTTCTTTCTTTTCTTTTTAACCCCTCTTCATGACCTACCCTCCACAGTTAGAGTTTCTTTCATCTAGGTGAGTTCTTTCCTTAATTTACCCTATTTTCTTATTGATCTCTCTCT
The DNA here is from genome assembly GCA_011680675.1 of Gymnobelideus leadbeateri. Classification (NCBI taxonomy): domain Eukaryota; kingdom Metazoa; phylum Chordata; class Mammalia; order Diprotodontia; family Petauridae; genus Gymnobelideus; species Gymnobelideus leadbeateri. The sequence continues at coordinate 58,433 of WOXC01010207.1, read as the reverse complement.
TATCCCCTTTTTCTTCCTGTTTCCCTATTGAGTGAAATGTATTTCTGAAGCCAACTGTGTATTCTTCCCCCTTGTGATCAGTTCAGATGAAAGATTTAAGTCTTCTTGGTAAGATAATTTTCCACATCCTTCTTCACACTATTTCCTGTGTTCCACTGTATTATTTTTTCCTTTCCTTTTATCTGTTTTTATACATTATTAAAACATAAAAAAACCTACTCCCAAGTCCTCTAAGACTCCATCTGTGACTCCTGATAATGATGGGGTTCTGAAGAAACTCCACATAATCATCTCATATCACAAAGTAAACAGTCCTTCCTTGTTTAGTCCCATATGATTGCTTACTTATATTTACCGTTTTATGTTTATCTTGATTATTACATTTATATTTTGAAATTTCTGCTCGTCTGGTCTTTTCATCAGGAATAACAAGTCCTTTTTTCTCTTCACAGGGTTATACATAGTTTTTCTGGGGAATTATTATTAACTGTAAGCCTGTATTTTTGCCTTCTCTTACATCGTATTCCAAGCTCACTGCTTCTATAAAGTGATAGCTGATAAATCTTGTGTGATCCTGACTGTGGCTTCTTGGTACTTTAATTCTTTTTTTCTGGCTTTTTTTTTTTCAGTATTTTTCTTTGACCTAAAAACTCTGGATTTTGGCTATAATTTTCTTGAGAGTTTTTTTGGGGGATTTCTTTAAAGAAGCAACCTGTGTATTCTTTCTATTTTTACTTTGTCCCCTGATTCTAAGAGATCTGGGCTGCTTTCTCTTATGTACTTTGAAATATGTTGTCTAAGCTCTCTTTTTAGGTCATGAATTTCCAGTAGTCCAATGATTCTTAAATTTTCTCTCTCTGATCTCTTTTTCAAATTAGTTGTTATATGTAATATCTTATGCTTTCTTCTATTGTTTTTCAGTAGTTTGAAGCTGTTTTTAATATTTCTTATTATCATATGGAGTCATTAACTTTTATTTGATCTGAGATCCTGCTCTGCTTTTGGTGTGAGAGCCACAAACTTGCTTCTGTATTCACTTCTAAGAAATTCAGTATAAAGCCCAGGACATGTGACCACTCCTTATCCTGGCCTCCACCCTTAGGTACAGGTCCCCTTTCTCAGTCTGCACTAAATCAGTGATCCAGCAGTGGAGAAGGAGCAACAGAACTGCCAGCTGGCACCTGTTGTTCCTGCTGCCTACATAAGGTCAGACTCTTCTGTGCTGGATCTGGGACCTTTTCTTGCCCTAGGATATAGCCATGGGCAGGTTCTTGTTCTATCCCCATGTCAGAGTACTCCATGAGTAGTCATTCTAGAGCAGACCCTGTCCTCAATATCTGTAGCCTTCTCTTGCCTATCTCCCCTTGCTGACCTGCCCTTGAAAAATGACTTGTAACTTTTTTTCCTGCTTAGGATTCAATCTAGTACATTTTATAGATATTTGTGGAGTAGTCTTAGGAGAGAGCTCAACTCTACTATTTCTTTCTGCTCTAACACCTTGGCTGCACTCCCAATGCTGGTAACTTCTGGGTATTGATCTTTCTCCCCCATCCCCTTTCAGAAAGATAAATTCATAGTTACTCTTCAATTATACATTCCCAAGAATTTTCATTCAAGTGTTTGCAGATGTAATCTAGTCCTTTTTCTAAATTCTGCATTTTAGTAAAGGGAATTATTTTGACATCCTGAGAAATCCTGGAAAATATACATAAAAACTGATTTTACTGATAAAGAAGAAGGAAGGGACTTGCATTACCCTGGTGGTTCAGATATATCTTTTATGATTTTACATATTGTAGGTGAAATATCAATGTGAAGGGCTAACTTCCAATATAAGAATACTTTGTGAGGAATTTCAAAGTCATCTTTTGCTGACATCACCAAGCCATAAGGAGCATATAGCCAATAGGCCTGGCTAAATATTAGGCATATGTAGTAACATTATTTATTATATATCTCTATTAATTTACAGTAATAAATTTGAAGATCCCTTTGAATTGCTAAGCTGAGAGGTATTTAGCACCTAGTTTCAAATTAAGCCTCTGTTAAAGAAACAGAAGGTATGAACCCCTGTTGCTGATGTAACAGGAAGGGGCTGAACAGGGAACCCCTGTTGCTGACATAACATGAAGGGGCTAAACAGGAAGGAGCTCTACTGTATTTAAGGAAGAACACAAGCTGGACAGTGAAAACTTCTTGGGATAAGCATTGTGGAGGCAGGTCAGCTGCTGCTGGACTGAAGACTGAAGTGAGAATTGAGAAGAACTGAGAAGAGGAATGAGAATTGAGAACCAAGACAGAATTTCTTGGAGCAAGCCACATGGAGGCTGGATAAAGTGATTTTGATTTTGAGAATGGAGGTTATGGTGCTGAGGATTTTGGAGACAGAGGTTGGTACTTTGTCTGTGGCTTTGTTAAGCTTTATCTTCCCAGGAACAGAAACTGTGGAGGACTTGAGGTGGGCTGAACACTGTGAGCTTCAATTTGGAGCAGGAACTGCCCAGAGAGCTGGACAAGGAGCTGGAAGCTGTCTACTTTTGAACTCAGGTGACAATATGTTAGATTTAGGCAGGTGCTGGGACCATGGAAGAGGAGCCATGGAAGCTGAAAGCCTGCCCCAAGCCAAGATGAAAAGACCTCTCCATGGATACTGAGTAGTGACTGATGAAATTGTAACTTACTTGTTACTGAGGGGTGGATGGCTTATGTATTTTCCACTACCCCTTAAGAGGGTACTGAGTAGTGACTGATGACTGAATAGTGACTGATTTGTAACTTACTGTGCCCCATGGGTGGAGGACTTTGACCTTTTGTATTTTGTGTCCCTTAACTGAATGATTGAGTTACTAAATGATTGAGTTACTAAATAATTTTACTTTTTTCAAAACTATGTGGCTACTTTGGTGAAAACTGTGTGGCCATTTTGGAGATAAGTTGTTGAGTTGTGACATGGTGAATGCTGTATTTTGATTTTCTGTGAATGTTTTGCTCTGATTTGTTATTAAATAAATAAAGAGCTCAATATACTGTGTAATCAGAACCTTGAAAGCTGTTCACTGCAGCAGTCCTCTGGGAAGGTGCTTGTGTGTGGCCTTACAATTAATTACATAATAAAATCTAAATTCCCTAGACTAGCATATAAGACTTTTGATAATTCATATCCAACTTTCTTTCCCAAACTTATTTCCAACCATTCCCCTTTACACCAGTCACACCAATCTTCCCACTGTCCCTCATACAGTTTATGTCCAATCTAATCCCTGAGTTTTTTCATTCATATTGTTTTCCTGCCTGAAATATACTCCCTGTTTCTTTCTACTTGTCTATCCTTCAAGCCCAAAGGCAAGTGCTCTATCCTCTGGGAATTGTTCCTTAATGATTCTAGGCCCCAAGGACCTCAACTACTCTAACTACTTTAAAGCTTCTCATTTATGGTGCATAATTGGCACCTTGTTGACTGAGTTCTATTCTCTATATCTCACAATTTAGTATATATATATGCTATATGTATATACATATAAGTGTATATGTATGTGTGTGTATTGTTCCTAGTGACTAGTTTTGTGGATTTTTTTTTTCCAACTGACTGTAAGATCTTAGTATCTTACAGTCAAGAACTTAGTCTTATACTTATTTGGCATCTGTGCAGCATCTAGCATGAGACTGGACATAGTACTTGATTGATTGATGCAAAATATTTTCCTTTAAACAGGCAAACATTTTATTTCCCAGTCCACCCAGATGTAGGCTTGATATATAAAAGGACAAAAAACTCAGATCCTTTGAACACAACCCTGAGAACTAAGAGACATCTGCAGTATGGTCCCAAGTCAACAATGAAGAACGGGGCCCTATTTATTCTTCTTCCAGTACTAGTAAGAGAGAAAGTGACTTAACCAATAGTACTTGCAACTGACTGCATGAATTTGTAGAAATTATAATATCATTGTGCTTTAGTTTTCTCACATATAAAGAGTAAATGATACTAGCTGCCTTATTTGCTTCATAGGGAGTATTGTGAAGATCAAATGGAATAAGGTGAAAATTCACTGGAAAAGATAAAGCTCTATAAATTGAAGGGAGTAGTGCTACTCAGTTGTCTTTCAACTTTGAGACTTAGATATTTGATCCTATATTTGCACTTTGCAGAGATTAAAGCTTCCATGTCTTTTCATCCTAAATAATTCCTGCTCTAAACATATTTCTGGAAACTTCTGACACTCACAACTATGTCTTCATTTGTTTGTTCTCTACGTCAAAGCACCAAATCCTTCCATTCCCTTCATGCTGTTGGAAAGGACAAAGTATTTTTTTCCTGATTCTATTTTCTACTCTTTAATCCAAATTGGACACCAAATCCCTCTATGTAACACTGGGAAGGCTCCTTATCTTTGATCCCTTGATCCCATGAGAACATATATTTAAAATATGAATGATGACGTTACAATAGGCCTCTGAGGAGTGTCTATCAACATTTTATCCTCAAAGCATTCTTCCTCCAATGGGCAGAAACTCTTGAATCCAATGAAATGACAGCTTGTTGGAGCAACAGCAAGTCTAAGGCATAGACCTTCTTCCATTCTAAACCTCTGTGCTCTTCAGCATGAGGGATATATGGAGCCAGTATCTGCTTTTCTTTGTGATGCCTTCTTACTCCACCTTATCTTCATTTTTTAAAGGGTGTTCAAGATTTGCAGCATGCTCTAGAGGTCCATTAAGTTCTTTTTGTATATCCTGTGACAGCTCAAAGGTTCTCATCGGATATGTCAGTAGAGCAATAAACTCTAGAAACCTACATGTGTCTGGAAAAGCTTTGAATTTGGCTCAAGTGATAACTCTGTCTACTCTCTAAATGCCACTAGCAAGTTGGATAAGTAGGATAAAATTATCATCAGGTGATCTTTTTTTGGTCAGCAACAAATTAAAAAACAAAACATAACAGTTTTTAGTCTAACTAGACCCCTTCTGCTTTTTCTGTGACAGTGGAAGAAAGACAAAAAAAATAGGATAAAGGGTAAAAATCACACAGTTTTTGTTCTGTCTATAAACTTTTTTGGTTCCTTCAGTGCTTGTTGTGGTAATTCATTTATGTTGGTTAAATTTCTGGATGCCATTATTATATAGTTGGTGTTGATGTAATTTCTTTTGTCTATTTCCCATTTAAAATTTTCCAATTATTTGTTTAAATAATTCATAGCTAACTCACTTTAATTGTGTACCTTATTTTTTCTCATTATTTTTCTTGTGTGTGTGTTTTTTTAAACTAATTCTGATCTCAACTCTGATGGGTTGAAGGTCTGCCTATACACAGACAGAAGACTCAACTTTAATTTCTATACTAATAACAAGCCTTTTCCTGACTATTAAAATATGTTGTATTTTATTCTTTAGGGAATTGCTTGGTGCTCACTATGTCCAGCACCAACCAAAGCTTTGGTCAAAAAAAAAGCATTCACCCCCTCCCCCCCACCATCCTTTAGGAACAGAATTGGGTAATCTAGATGTGACCCCTAGATGTGAACCCAGCCATGTCAAAGGTTTGACATACCTACAAGAAAGAGTAGGGAATGTTGGACACTACTCCACTTTGCCCTTCCCTTCATTGATATGTAAAGCAGATAACTCAACCTTCCCTTTCCTTCATTGATTTGTAAAGCAGAGAACTCTACCTTCCTCTCCCTTAATTGATCTGTAAACAGGCAGGACGTCTACCCCTTTCCTTTCCCTTGATTGATCTGTGGGCGGGAGTTCCAGCCTAGGGTTTCTCAGGGCGGGAAATTCAAATGTATACTGACCAATCACTGATTGTAGTTTCAAATGTACACTGACCACTGTAGTTTTAGCTTACATCACTGTAATTTCAGTTTATGTAACCTGGCTGTGGAACCTCTATAAAACTGGCATAATTTCTGTGCCAAAGCACTGTCTGATTTGGGTATGTACCCCGACAGTCCCACAGTAATAAAATCCACTTTTTAAATTTAAAAAAAAAAGTATTCACAATATAATGGTGTGAGGCTCCTGAAACCTTCAGGTCTTTTGCTTCTCTCATCTCTTTTTAAACCATGCTTTCTCATATATTTCTTCCCATCCTCTTTTTCTACCTTTGCAAAGAAATTACTGAATATTATAGGACATTGATTTGATATCAAGTTTTTCATAGAATTTCTCTATGACATCATCTCAGCAATATTGGTACATAAGCTGCAAGTATTTTCTTTTCTCTTTTTTTCAAATACTTATCATTAGAACTGCAACATATCCCATGAAATAATGTTTCTTATTCTTGCAATGCAATAAAACCAACTCCACCAATAATAATAGTTACAATTATAATAGTTAATATTTATATGGCATGGTAAGTTCTGAAAAGTACTTTATATATTTTATCTTATTTGATCCACACAAAAATCTTGTGAGGTAGGTGTTATTACTATTCCTATTTCATAGATCCCACAGTTAATCTCTGGAGCAGAATTAGAACTCAGGTCTCTCTGAATCCAAGTCCAGAAATCTTTTTCTTTTTCAAGGAAGTGAACTATCCCTCCATTTTAACTGAAAGCTCCTTTTTTCTTCTAGTCTTATTTATAGTAAGAATGTCAAGATTATTATAGTTTAATTCTTCCAGAAATGTATCCATTTATTGGTTATTGGACAAGAAGATCACATTTTAAAGTGCAAATAATCAAACTGAGTTTAATGGTAGCCTAAAGAATGTGTGATTCTTAGCACCCACAAAGGACCTCAGTCAACAAACATCTGACTTTCTAAAAAAGAGAGAAATGTTTGTCAAAGGCAACACTGGGCAGAATATGAGCTAGTTTTTAAAATCTTATAAAAGGGGATGCTATGTGAATATAGGCAGTATTGTTTCTTAAAGCAGAGAAAAATTTTGGGGGGTAAAACCATTTTAAAGAAAGGTTGATAAAATATCCAACTAACCAAAATCATCCTAAGGGCATTCAAGAATGAAAATGGAAATATGACTACAAACAGAAGAAAAATGGAAAAGATTTGTAAAAAACATTTTAAACCAAACTGTATCTTCCATCAAGGATAGTAGAATTATCACTCTTAGATCCTAATATCATAGTTCCATGTGTGCTTAGAAAAGAGAAAGAAATGGCACTACACAGAACAAAGAGGAAAATCATCTGGATTGGTCTGAGTATATGTAGAAGAGGGCTCTAAAGAACTAATATACAAAGTGTGTGAAGGAGGAAGAGATACCAAAGGCTAATGCTGACCTAAGGTGATGGAGAACACCGATAATACCTACCTATATGTCTGCTCTCCCCTGTGTGTGAAACCTTTATGACAGTCATTTACATATGAATCTAGGGCACTGTCCATGGAAGTAACACAACCAGGCTTTTTCAAGTAATATTCAATAATGTATTACATCTTTACTATTTCAAATTTACTATTTACTTTACTTTTACTGACCTCAAGATGCCTGTGAATGCAAAGTCTCATCTTTTCAATATTAATTTTTTAGTGTGGTTGCTTTTGTCATTTAACCCCAATTGCCCTGCCCTCCCCCCTCCAAAAAAGAAAAAAAAAAGAAACACTTAAGTGTCAGGCACTGTGTTAAACAATGGGGGTACAAAGACAAAAACAAAACAGTCCCTGTCTGCAAGGAATAAGTTGATATACTACTGGAGAAACTGAACCATACTATTATTGATATTCTCATTATATAGTGAGACTAGAATACATGAGAAAGTTGCAACTAGACAGAAGAATTGTTCATATATTTTCCTTGGAAAGGAAAACCAAGTAATTGGTGGATTGTGCACCTAAAGGCAAGGAACATTACTTCATGGGACACTTGGTCATTTCTGCTGGATATATTCATGTGCATAACCAAAAGGACTGCCCTAAAAATAATGGCATTGTATGTGCCTATATCTGCAGAGGATAAAGTGGAGAAATTCTATGAAGAGCAAGATTCTTCAAACTAGGTCAACAATACTCAATACTTTGGTGACTTCAGTACAAAAGTAGTCCTAGGAGAGGATGGTGAACTGTATGTTAGGAAAATATGTATCGCTCACGATTAAGAAATGAAAGCTGCCATTTTCCTCAGAAATCTCACACCTTTGTTTCATGGATATTTTCTTCAAGAACATAGTGAGAATACAGAGGCAAAATGAGCACAAAACATCACACAGAAAAAAGAAAATTAACTATATCTTAACAGACAAGAAACAGATTACCAATATGGGAGTTTTATTTTAGAATCTGTATGCAGTTAAATCACTGACTAGTTATAACAAAATAAAAATCAACACCAAATTTTTTTAAAAGATGAAAAGGAAGTATTTTCTGCTGTTATAATAGCTCCAACCCAACTTCTTCAGGCAAACTGATGATATTGAAAAATAGGATATGGATAAATAGACACTGATATGGAATATTGCCACTTCCTAGCTGTAAAGAAACTGTCAGAATAAAGAGGCTAAAAAAGCCCCCAAACCATCTTAATTAGCAAACTGAGTAGCATGTAGTAATATCATATTTGATTGCCTCACTGAATAATAGACATAAGACATCCAAAGGCAACCACAGATTAGACTATTGCTTTAAAAAATTTATTGATATGTTTTTGTTTTTATATTACCTTCATTTCCTCCTTCCCCTGCCCACAGAGCCATAGGAACAAGTAATTTTTTTTAAAAAGCAGTTCAGCAAAACTCACCAATAAATCAATTATGTCTGATAATATATGCAATGTTCCACACATATTGTTACCTACCTTTTGTCAACCTGGGTGGAAAAAACTCAGACCACTTAAGTAATCAGTAAATAAAATGAGGCATTTATTCAGAGTTGAGAAATTACAATACAGAACAATAGGTTGCTTTATTCAGAAAGGGAATGCAAAGAAAGTTTATTTTCTCATCTCTTCAGGGACCAATATTAGTCATTAGAATTATAATCACAAGCTATTCAGTGTGTAATTTTTCAGTAGTTGTTTCTTTTTGTTTCTTCCATTTGAATTGTTTTATTTGTTATTCATATTGTTTTCCTGCTTTTGCTTACTGCAGTTCAGATGTCTTCTCATGCTTCTCAAATTCTTCATATTCATTATTTCTTATTACACCATTGTATTCATGCATCACAATTTGTTTAACCATTTCCCAATGAATGGATGTCACTTTTTTATTGTTTAATATAAAAAGTATATATTTGAAATGCTACTTTTCTGTTTTTTGAGCTTTTTGGAGAATATGCCTAGTATTGATATCTCTGAGTCAAAGAGCATTGCAATTTTACTAACTTTTTTCTTGTAAAAATTTTTAATGAACTTACAAAGATGAACATTTCCATATGCAGAGAAAAACAAAAATACTTTATGTGAAACTGTGAATTTCTATTATGTACATCTTGTGTTTTTCAAAATGTATGTAAAATTTAATATGATGGTATCAATAATACCTTTTATTTCTACTTTTGGACTTCCTTCTCTCTTGTGTATATTATATTCATTGATACGCTCTTCTTTCTTCTTTTTCTTATATCATTATGTAAGGTTAAGGAGATATAAGATCTTCCCTATCTATTAATAGGCCTCAGATAGAGCCCATTAATGGAAGCTTGCTTAGGAGAGGCTTGCTTGTAGGAAGGCTTTCACACTTTTTGTTAATTTCTAATTAGGCACTGAGTCATGAGGGTTGTGGTGCCTTATGGCTCTGAGAAGTATATATACTCTGAGTTGGTATTTTGCTTTGGGGGCTCTCTTATGAGAAGGATCTTGTGATTCCCTGGTCAAGATTTAGAGTGTGTATGTTCAGAGCTCCCTGACTGCTCAGATGTAAAGGCTCTCTTGATCCAGGAATGCATGTAAAGTTTATAGAAAATTGCTTTGATTCAGGCAGTCAGAGCCCTGTTTGTTGGTCTTTATTTCTCTGCTTGTATTTTCTCTGAAGTTCAGGGTATTGACTTTTCCCCTAAACTAGTGAATATAATTTAAAAAGATTGTTGACCCCTTAAACAGTTATCTTTTCTAGTAAAGCAGATCTAAGAACCTGTGCTAGCAGTCATCCTGGGTATGCTAGTATGGTTGCTACTACACACTGTCACTACTCATCTACTCTCTACCCCACAAATCATTCCCCCTAGCCCAAATAAAAATCATCTTTCATAATGAATAAGTACAATTAAAATAAAACTCACACATTGCCCTATGTCTGAAAATGTATGCCTCATTCCATACGTTCAGTCCATCACATCTTTGCCAAAAGGTTCTTTATCATGTATCATCTGATTGCCTTGATTAAAGTTCTTAATGCCTTCAAAGCTGTTTTCCCTTACACTACTGTGATCAATGTATAAACTGTTCTTTTGGTTTTCCTTTCTTTGCTCTGAATTTACAAGTCTTTCTGGGTTTCTCTGTATGTATCATTTTTCTCATTTCTTGTGGTGCAAAAATACTAGATTACATTCATATACTATAATTTGTTCAGTCATTCTTTAATTCCTAGGCATTCCCTTTGTTTCCATTTCTTTGATGAGATAGAAGTGCTACTCTAATGCCTGTGGCTATATGGATCTTTTTCCTTTGTCTTTGACCTCTTTGGTATACATGCTTAGTAATGATATCATCGAATCAAAGGTTTAGTGACTTTTTGGGTATAATTACAAATTACATTCTAGAATGATTGAACTAATTCACAGTTCCACCTGCAGTGCATTAGCTTGTACTTCCTTCCTCCCATAGGACTTCCACCATTAACTTATAAACTTAGTAGGTTACAGATAGTATTGTTTTATAAAGTAGCAAACAATGGTGGAGAGGTATAAGAGTCTTGCAGAAAGCTTGGTGTGGGATCCCAGTTAAGAGATCATCCCAAGAGCCTTCATAGGTGAAAGAGAAAAGAGAACAAGATCTCTCAGCTTGATAACAAACTATTTTCATCATCAATGGAATCACAGTGGAATCATCACTGTAGGGCTCTAACATTGCTGTGTTTGATATAATATATGAGGAAGTAGAAATGTTATTAAAGAAGACAAAACAAGGAAGAGCAGCTCACTCAGACCAATGACACACAGAAGAAATTTATGCTGGAGATATAATTTTGGAAGTATTGATGGGTCACTTTTCAAAGTATCTGAAAGAGAGAAAGATACCAAACATTTGAAGATAATTAATGAAATCATTAATAATTTTTGTTGTTGTTCAGTCACTTAAGTCATGTCCAACTCTTTCTGACTCCATTTGGGGTTTTCTTCACTAAAGATACTGTAGTGGTTTGCCATTTCCTTCTCCAGCTCATTTTACAGATGAGGAAACTGAGGCAAACAGGATTAAGTGACTTGCCCAAGATCACACAGCTCATAAGTGTCTGAAGCCAGATCTGAACTCAGGAAGATGAGTCTTCCTAACTCTCCAACCAACACTCAATCCACTGTGCCACCTAGATGCCCCCTTTATTAATAATTGCTTCCTTATTTTTATGAAATCTTTATGAAAATAATTTATACATTTATTGAAAGGATCCTTAATGAAAATATGTGAAGAGAATAATTAACAAAGTTTTAAAAAATTATTTTCTATACCAACCTGCATCTTAACATCTCAAACCAATTACAGCAACTCAGCAATTATTTCATTGCTTTCCACATAGAAAAACATTTAATTTGGCAGAGAAAACTGAAGCCTTAAAGGTCCTCTTGTAACAAGTTGTCTCCATACTTATGTTAAGATCATATGAAATACTTTGATAGATAAGTAGCAATTTTAGCACCCAGGGCAAGTTTCACAAAGTCTACCCACAGTAAGGAGCATGAAATGTGCCCTTAAATCAATTTGCATAGAAAAATTCAGTTAGTCAAGGGAAGGGACCATGGACCAGTACTAATATGAGACTACCATTGGAGACGCTGCTCTGGGCTGGGGGTTGGGGAAACCAAGAAGTACTAGAGCCCCTGAAAACAGCAAAAAGAAAGGTCTGAAGCTTGCAACAGTGTCTCCTCTACCCCCAGAAACATTGCCCAACTTTAACATAAAGTTATGTCAAGAAATAGGCTAGAAAATGAGCAAACAACAAAAGAATCTGACCATGAAAAGTTACTAGTTACTATGGTGACAGTGAAAATCAAGACACAAACTCAGAAGAAGACAATGAATTTAAAACAAGCTACATGAAAAGCTTCAAAGAAAAATGTAAATTGGTCATGGGCCCCAAAAGAATTCTGAGAAGAGCTCAAAAAGAATTTTAAAAATCAAATGAGAGGGGCGGGTAGGTGGTGCAGTGAATAGAGCACCAGCTCTGGAGTCAGGAGTACCTGGGTTCAAATCTGTCCTCAGACACTTAGTCATGTGACCTTGAGCAAGTCACTTAACCCCAATTGCCCTCCAAAAAGCAAAAACAAACAAACAAAAAACAACCAAACACACACACACACACACAATCAAATGAGAAAGGAAGAAGAAAAATTGGGAAAAGAGATAAGAGTGATGCAGGAAAATTATGAAAAGAGAGTCAACAGCTTGGTAAAGGAAGCACAAAAAAATGCTGAAGAAAATAACACTTTAAAAAACGGAATTGACCAAATACCAAAAGAGGCATCAAAATCCACTAAAGAGAAGAGTTCCTTAAAAAGTAGAATTGGCCAAATAAAAAATGGTGTATAAAAACTCACTAAAAAAATAACTCCTTAAAAATTAGAATTGAGCAAGTGGAAGTCAATGACACCATGAGACATCAAGAAACAATTTTTAAAAGTCAAAAGAATGAAAAAAATAGAAGAAAATATGAAATATCTCATTGGAAAAACAATTGACCTGGAACAAAGGTCCAGGAGAGATAATTTAAGAATTATTTGACTATCTGAAAGCCATGATCAAAAAAGATTTGCCTAGCCATAATATTTCAAAAAATTATTAAGGAAAACTGCCCTTATATCCTAGAACCAGAAGGTAAGATAAAATGGAAAGAAATCACTGATCAGCTCCTGAAAGAGATTCCAAAATGAAAACCCCTAGGAATATTGTAGCCAAATTCTGAAGCTCCCAGTTCAAGGAGAAAATGTTGCAAGTGCCAGAAAGAAACAATTCAAGTGTCCGGGAGCCATGGTCAGGATGACACAAGATTTAGCAGTTTTCTACATTAGAAAATTGAAGGACTTGGAATATGATATTCTTGAGGGAAAAAGAGCTAGAATTACAACCAAAAATCACATACTCAGTAAAACTGAGTATGTATAATCCTTCAGGGGGTTGGGAGGAACGTAAATTCAATGAAATAGGATAGTAAGAAACACACAGTTAGAAAACATAACTATGAATGTGAATGACTGAACTTATCCATAAAATGAAGTGGATAGCAGAATGGATTAAAAGCCAGGATCCAATAATATGTTGTTTACAAGAAACATACTTGAAATAGAGAGATACATGCAGAGTAAAAATAAGGGAATGGTACAGAATCTATTGTTTCAACTGATGTAAAAACACCAGGCATAAAAATTAGTAGGAGTAACAACTGTGATCTCAGACAAAGCAAAAGCAAAAATAGACTTAATTAAAAGAGATAAGCAGGGAAACTACATTTTGCTAAAGGATACCATAGCAATGAAGTAATAACAATACTAAACATATATGCTCCAAACTATATAACATCCAAATTCTTAATGGAAAAATCAAATGAGTTACAGGAGGAAATAGTAAAACTACACTAGTGGAGAACCTCAAATTTTTCCTCTCAAACTGGGTAAATCTAACACTCACACAGAAAGAAGGAAGTGAACAGAATTTTAGAAAAGTTAGATATGATAGACTTCTGAAGACACCTGAATGGGAATAGAAAGGAATATACCTTTTTCTCAGCAGTAAATAGCACCTACATACAAATTGACCATGTATTAGGGCATAAAAAAACCTCACAGTCAGATTCAGAAAGGCATTACATTCATTAAATAAAGGTGTTAAATGCATCCTTTTCAGATCATAATATAATTACAATTATATTCAATAAAGGACCATGGAAAGATAATTTAAAAATTGGAAACTGAATCATCTAATCCTAAAGAATGAATAGGTCAAAGAACAAATCATAAAAACAATCAATAATTTTATTAAAGAGAATGACAACAATGAGACAACATGTCAAAATTGATGGGATTCAGCTATAGCAATACTTGGGTGAAAATTTATATCTCTAAATGCTACATCAATAAAATAGTGAAAGAGATCAATGAATTGACATGCAACTAAAAACTAGAAAAAGAACAAATTAAAAATATTCAATTAAACACCAAATTAGAAATCCTGAAAATCAAAAGAGAGATTAATAAAATTGAAAGAAAACCACTGGACTAATAAATAAAACTAGGAACTGGTTTTATGGGGGGAAAACCCAATAAAATAAATCATTCATTAATTTCATTTTAAAAAAAGAAAGCAGAAAACCAAACTGCTACTATCAGAAATGAAAAGGTGAATTAACTTACCAATGAAGAAGAAATTAAAGAAATTATTAGGAGCTATTTTGCCCAATTATATGCCAATAAATCTGACAATTAAGTGAATTGGATGAATATTTATAAAAATGTAAATTGCCTATATTAACAGAAGAGGAAATAAAATTATCTTATCTTAGATAACCTTATCTTACAAAAAGGAATTAAACAGACCGTAAATGAGCTCCCTAAGAAGAAATACCCCAGACCAGGTGAATTCACAATTGAATTCTACCCAACATTTAAAGAACAATTAATTCCAATACTATTTAAACTATTTTAGAACATTGACAAAAAAGTAATCCTATCAAATTTCTTTTATGACACAAATATGGTGCTGACACCTGAACCAGAAAGAGTACAATCAATGAAAGAAAACTATTAACTAATTTACCTAATACATATTGATACAAAACTTTTAAATAAAATACTAACAAGAAGATCACAGCAATATATCAAAAGTTAACATTCACTATGACCACATGGGATCCAGGAATGTAGGGCTGGTTCAATATCAACAAAATTACCAACATAATATCAAAAAGAAAAACAGAAAAAATAATATTATTGTCTCAGAAGCAGAACAAAATACAACACTTGTTCCCATTAAAAAACATTGGAAAGCATAGGGATAAATAGAGCTTTCCTTAGAATGATACATTTTGTTGCTGTTGAATTGTTTTAGTTGTTAGTTAGTAATCTCAACTCTTAAGACCCCATTCGGGGTTTTCTTGGCAAACATACTGAAATGGTTTGCCATTTCCTTCTCCAGCTCATTTTATAGATGAAGAAACTGAGGCAAACAGGATTAAGTCCTTGTCCAGGATCACATAGCTAGTAAATATCTGAGGTCATATTTGAACTCAGATCTTCCTGATTTCAGGCCTAGTGCTCTATTCATTGTGCCACCCAGCTGTCCCCCAACAATGATAAGTATTATCTATCTAAAACCATCAGCAAGCATTATCTGTAAAGGGCTTATAAGTCTGAAGCTTTCCCAGTAAGATTAAGGGTGAAACAAGGATGCCCACTATCACTACTATTATTCAATGTTGTACAAGAAATGCTAGCTATAGAACTTAGAGAAGAAAAAGAAATTAGAATAGGCAATGAGGAAACAAAACTATCACTCTTGGCAAATGGTATGATGGCATAATTAGAGAATCCTAGTGAATCAACTAAGAAACTAGGTGAAATAATTAACAATGTTTGCAAAGTTGGAGGATATAAAATAAACCCACATCAATAATCAGTATTTCTATATATTACCAACAAAGTCTAGAAGCAAAAAAGAGAAAGAAATTTCATTTAAAATAACTGTAGACAATGTAAAATAATTGGGAGTCTACCTTCCAAGACAAACGCAGAAACCCTATGAACACAACTGTAAGCACTTTTCACACAAATAAAGTCAGATTTAAACAATTGTAGGAATATTAATTGCCAATAGGTAAGCTGAGACAATATAATAAAAATATGACGATTCTATCTAAATCAATTTATTCATTGCCCTACTAATCAAACTACCAAAAATAGTTTATAGAGCTAGAAAAATAACAAAATTCATCTAAAAGAACAAAAGGTCAAATATATCAAAGAAATCAATGAAAAAAATGTGAAGGAAGGTGGCTTAGCATACCAGATCTCAAATTGTATTACAAACCATCAATTATCAATGCAATCTGATACTGGCTAAGAAACAGAGCAGTGGGCCTGTGGAATAGATTCGGTTACAGAATACACAGTAGTAAATGATCATAGTAATCTAGTGTCTAATAATAAACCCAAAGATCCAAGCATTTGGGACAAAAATTCACTATTTGACACAAATTGCAAGGAAAACTGGAAAGTAGTTTGGCAGAAACTAGGTATAGAACAGCATCTCACACCATATACCAAGATAATGGGTACATGATTTAGACATAATGGGTGATATCATAAGCAATCAGGGGAGCATGGAATGTCTTACCTGTCAAATTTTTGAATAAGGGAAGAATTTATGACCAAACAAGTGAGAGAGAACTATGGGAAGTAAAATGGATAATTTTGAGTACATTAAATTAAAAGGGGTTTGCACAAACAAATCCAAATCAGCCAAGATTAGGAGGAAAATAGAAAACTGGGGGGGGGAGGGGCAGTATTTTACAATAAGTTTCTCTGATAAAGGTCTAATTTCTCAAATATAGAGAACTGAGTCAAATCTATAAGAATACAAGTCATTCCCCAAAGAATATGAACAGGCAGTTTTCAGAAAAAGTAATCAAACCTATCTATAGTCATATAAAAATGCATTAAACCATTGATTAGAAAAATGCAAATTAAAATAATTCTGAAGTACCACCTCACACCTATCAAATTGGCTAATTTTATAAAGATTTGTTTCCCATCCTGGGTCCACCTTCATCCCCACACCAATCTATCACCTCTGGATTAGGAGTCAAGAGATATGAATTCTAGTCTATGGTCTGCCACTTCTTAATTAATTTAAGTGACCTTGAATAAGTTAATCTCCTAAGTCCTGATTTCTTCATTTGTTTGTTTTTTTGTTTTTGGAGGGCAGTTGGGGTTAAGTAACTTGCCCAAGGTCACACGGCTAGGTATTTTTTGTTTATGTGTGTTAAGTGTCTGAGGTCAGATCCGAACTCAGGTCCTTCTGACTCCGGGGCGGGCACTCTACTTACTGCGCCACCTAGCCGCCCCCTGATTTCTTCATTTGTAAAATGGGAACAATCTGTCAACAATGACAAATATTGGAGGGGATGTGGAAAAATTGGTACACTAATGCACTGATGGTGGAGTTGTGAATGGACTCAACCATTCTGGAGAACAATTTGGAACTATGCCCAAAGGGCTTTGATCCAACTATACCACTACTAGGGTTATATGCCAAAAAGATAAAAAAAAAAAAGAAAAAAAGAAAAGGAAAAAGGAGCTGTAGGTACAAAAATAATTATAGCATCTCTTTTAGTGGTGGCAAAGTACTGGAAATTGAGGGGATGCCCATCAAATGAGGAATGGCTGAACAAGTTGTGGTATATGATTGTGATGGAATACTATTGTGTTATAAGACATAAGGAGCAGCATGCTTTCAGAAAATCTGGACATATATACATATACACACACATATACATCCATATATATAAACTGATACAAAGTAAAGTGAGCAGAACCAAAAGAATATTGTACGTAGTGACAGCAATAGTATACAATGATCAATTGTGAATGACTTAGATATTTTCAGCAATACAATGATCCAAGACAATTCCAAAGGACTCATGATAAAAAAAAAAAAATAAAATAAAATGCTATACCCCTCCAGAGAAAGAGAAAGAGAAAGAACTGATGGAGTCTGAATGCAGATTGAAGCATATTTTTTTAAACTTTATTTTTCTTGAGTTTTTTTTTTGGGGGGGGGGTAGTGTGTGTGTGTGTGTGTGTGTGTGTGTGTGTGTGTGTGTGTGTGTGTGTGTTTTAAAAGCAATTGGGGTTAAGTAACTTGCTCAAGGTTACACAGCCAGTCATTATTTATGTGTGGGTGCTCATTTTCTGAGGCTGGATTCGATCCCGGGTCATCCCAACTCCGAGGCCGGCGCTCTTACTCGCTGAGCCACCTAGCCACCCCTAGTCTGTGTTTTCTTTTGCAACATGGCTAATATGGAAATATCTTTTGGATGGCTAGACATGTATGATTTATAGCAAATTGTTTGCTTTCTCAAGGGTAGGGAGAGGAAGGAGGGAGGGAGAAAATGGAACTCAAAAATTTTTTAAATGAATGTTAAAATTGTTTTTACATGTTATTAGAAAAAATAAAATTTAAAAAAGGAAAGTATTATCAATGTTAGCTTGTTTGCTCTTTATCCTTTACATCAGGGAAACAAAGCATGATTATATACAGATGCCACCCCATTAGAAAGTAGAACTGAAAGTAAAGGAATTTGTGAAACATGATTTAGGAGTCATTCCACTATAAATTCACAACAAAGTGATGCCAAGTCTGATAGCCCTGTGATTATTTTCTCAATGGTCTTATTATTTTCTCATACTAATCCTTTACATCTGTATATTGCTTTAGAGTTTACAAAGCACTGTAATATCCATGATCTTATCTGATTTTCACAAAATGCCTGAGGCATAAAGGGAACAAATTGTCCCCATTTTACAAATGAAGAAATGGAGATTTAGGAGATTGACTTATTTAAGGTCACATGGTTAATAAGTGGCAAACCATAGACTAGAATCCATATCTCTTGACTCCTAATCCAGAGATGACAGATTGGTGTGGGGATGAAGGTGGACCCAGAATGGGAAAGCAAATTTAAAATGCCTTTAGGTAGGTAGGTTAAATAGTGGATAGAGCACTGGACCTGGAGTCAAGAAAATCTGAGTTCAAATCCACCCTCAGATACTTATTAGCTGTGTGACTCTGAGCAAGTCACCTAACCTGTGTGTTTGTCTTACTTTCCTCAGCTGTAAAATTAGAATAATAACAGGACCAACCTTAGAGTTGTTGTGAAGGTCAAATAAGATCATGTTTATAAAGTGCTTAGCACAATGGCTGGCAAACAGTAGGTACTATATAAATGCTTATTTCCTTCCCTTTTATCAGAAGATAGCTTCTTGAGCAGAGTCCTTTAAATCTTTTTTTTCCTCAAAAAAGAATAGTCAGTATTCCTTCCTACTAGGATACACAATACTTGATGCTCTCCTTTGTAATCTGCCTTGATAAATTTAAATCTCTTTCCCTGCCTTGCATCACAAGAACTTTCTATTTTTGGCTCTGTTCTTGTCAGAAAAGAGCAGAGAGCAGTCGGTTGCAGCATGAGTTAATAGTCTTTATTCTAAGAAAAAAGTAAACCCATAACTGCACATTAAGACAATCAGAAACATGCCTTCCACATAACAACAAGCTATGTGCCTGCTTTTCTTTGGACAGATGCACATCACAGTTAAAGATGGAAAGCCAACAGATAGATACCACCACGTCTGGGTTACGGATCTTTTTAACATTTTTTAATCAAGGCAAAGCATTTCAACTCAATTAAATTCAACAAATATCTTTTGAATGTTCTCTGAGTGCCTCATCCTGTGCTAGGCACTTTGAGAAGACTTATTAAGCCCTTAGAGTGATGATATTGTGTTGACACATTCTTCTTTGATTATGTACACTAACTGTCATGAGTGGTTTTCTGTGTTGGAGGAAAAAATGGCAATTTTAACGGGAAATTATTTAAGGTGTTTGAGGGAGCCTCTCCTGCCTAAATCTCTTCCCATAGTTCCCATAATACTCACCACTGTATTAAGGCATTGTCTCTCCAGAAGGGAGATGCATTTGGAAATGCATTTGTGTTACCTGAGATGAATAAAAGCATCCCTAGCACTCAATTCATGAACATGGTGTACTTTGGAGCAGAAATCTGTGGCTTGAGGGATGGGATACAGTGCATATATGTTTGGAAAGAGAGTAAGGAGCAGCAGGGAACAGGAAAGGGGTTTGTGATTCTTCTGGGAAGGAGTGACCTGGCTGGAATGTGGGAAGTTGGGGAACCATAGAAGCCATAAGGGCACTAGGTTCATGGAGAGAAGAGATGGGAATGCTATAAGGGATCAGATGAAGTACCAAAGACTAATTTTGTTTTAGTTCACCAGTTTGCTAGAGGCTGTCCCTTGTTGAACATATCTGAATCCTGGTAATGAGTTTCAGAACCTAGGGTCTGCAGTATGTGATCCTTCAAGGGAACCAACTGTCCCTCAGCACAAAGCTCTAATCACCCCTGTTGCCACTACACTAAACCTGTGTGTGCAGAAAAACAAAGTGATTCACTGTGTTTAAGAGGTGCTGCCATCTGTCCTGTTGTGGCTGTCCTTTCTGCTTTGGCTGAGCTACCTGACACATGCTACCTGGCTCCTGGTCAAATAGGAATTTAACATTTTCCTCCACTTCTCCTTTGACTGTTATGTAGGCCAAAGCCCTCCCCCTTGAGATGTGCTGCAGTGAAAGGGGCAACAGATCTAAAAGCAGAAGTCTTAGATTCAAATCCGAGATCTGCATCTATGAGCCATTTGCAAGTCACCTCCCCATTCTGGGTCTCAGTTTCCTTATGTGTAAAAAGAGGGGTTTATACTGCTTGACCAGTAAGGTCTCTTCCATTTCTTAAATCTATGATTCTCTGATCCCAGTCCTATAAAATCTGTAATACCAACAAGAGTTTAGTCCTTTTCTTCTCAAAAAAAGACCAGGAACTCAGAGACTGCAAACAATGTAAAACTGATGAGGGAAAGTATATGTGTTGGAGGAGTGGGTGGGTAGGAGGTAGAGGCTTATTTGAAACAAATAAAGTTTAAAGGGGAAAGTCAAAGAGTTAATTCAATTAAATTAACATTTATTATATTAAGCATGATCTTTCATAGGGGTTACATCTTATTACACTGAAGATGCTTCTATCTACACTGTTCTAGTGTGCACAAACAGGTACACATCAGATAAATATTTCTGAATACCTCACTCCAAATATGGATGTGCTTATTATTGAAAGGTCGTTCAAGCCTTTCAGCAACAGGAAACTTAGACATTGAACCACTGGAGCAATAATGTAACTAATTTTTCTATCTCTGGTCTTACCTAGACCTTGGGAGTTGTTAACCACTGGAAGTGGGTACTGGTCATAAAATTAGACCCTAGGCTTTCTTAGACCTATAATGCCATTACCCTTGCCTTGGTCCATAAAGAGAATACAAGATTTCCAGGAGACTTGTTTGACCTATGTGAGAAACAAAAGAAGGAATTCTGTTTCCACTGACTCCCAGTTTTACAGGAGTGATAACAGGATGTAAGTTAGAGGTGACTGGTTCTAATCAGATATATGACCTAGCAGAACCAGGCTTCTAATCAAGTAAAAGGTCAAAAACTTGTACACATGCTGAAGGAGCTATTTAATAGTAATTAATTAAATAATTAAACTAAATTTAATTAATTAATTAAATAATATTTAATATTATCCAAAATACCCCCAGGGTAGAGCAAGCTCATGTAAATGCACATGTGATGCATGACAGTAATAGTAATGGAAATTTGAAGATCTTCCTTGCCCCTTAATAGGCTGAATGTAATCACATGGAGCCTGAGATGGGGGGAGTTTACTGAATGGGTAGAGCAAGAAGGGTAAAGCAGAGCCCAGAGGAAGCTA
The DNA here is from genome assembly GCA_011680675.1 of Gymnobelideus leadbeateri. Classification (NCBI taxonomy): domain Eukaryota; kingdom Metazoa; phylum Chordata; class Mammalia; order Diprotodontia; family Petauridae; genus Gymnobelideus; species Gymnobelideus leadbeateri. The sequence goes on along the minus strand of WOXC01010207.1, from coordinate 36,780 downwards.
AGAGTCAGAGCAGTTAGTGAGGAGGGACAGAGAGGATACAGGCAAGGAGACATCTAGGCTTTTGAGTGTTTGTGGGAAGACCTGAGCAGGGGGAAAGGCTTTGGGATGGTGTTGCTTCCTGCAGTGATAAAGTGTATTAACTTCTTTGTTGCTATGATGGATTCAGTTTTCTGGTGTTGGGATTTGATTTTCTGGTGTCTGAATAAATGTTTTGCTTCTATCTTCTATATGGAGAGTCTTTTGCAATTCAGAATTATACTGGCATATTCACAGCCACTGTAGGCACTGTGAATATTGCCCTTGTGATATATTTGGCATCATGAATGGGATCGCAAGGTATCAGACCTCTATTTGGAAGCAGAGGGACTTTATAGGAATAAACGGATATCCCAGAATAGGAGAATTTACCTTATTCCTCCCTAGGAAAGGAATGGGATAAAAGCACTGAAACCTATGAAAACTGGGAACCTAGGCTACAGAAGTGAGAACCTAGAGATTTAGAAAGACGTTTGCAAGGAATACAGATAAAAGCAGGGAAAGAACTGGCAGGAGAGCATAGAAGAGGTTAGGTTTTAGTAACAGGTTACTGTATTATAGGTAAAAGCAGAGACAAACTACTGCAAGAGAAAACTCTGATGGAAAGAAAGTTAGCTGATTTGCATGAGAAACTTTCTACAGGAGAGCATGTGAGCTCTCCGGTAGAAGACCAAGCTAGAGGGTCTCAGGTGGTAAGAGAACAAATTACTGTTCAGGAGCTGGCTGATTTGCATGAGAATCTTTCTTTTCATTTAGCTAGAAAGAAGCAAAACATTAGCAAAAGGAAGGAGGTGCATGCAGCTCTGGCACAGATTGAGCCTAGTTGCCCTGATGATGATGACTGCAAGAAGAATGTGTGGGAGGAAAATGAAACAATGTTAGATGAAGCTTCTCAGGCAGATTTTCCCCTCATACTGAGAAGAAATCAGGAGAACCAGGGTGGGAAACACAGTCTTCAGGGAGATAATTAAGGATTTTACTCAGCAGGAGATCATGGATATATTAAGTGGATTTACCCAAAGGAAGGGAGAATCATTAGTGTCTTGGATGGTGAGAATCAGTGATGAAGGGGCCAGAGGAGTATCAATAGATAATGTAGACTTCTTAAAATTCATAGACATTAGTCAGAATCCTTTTGTACAGTAAACTTTTAGCAATCACCATATGCAAGGAACATGGGGACTAATCTGTTAGCTTTAGCTGCTGAGGGATGCAATAAAATGTATCCACTGATTCTATGTGGCCTACTGGAGATAGACCCTGGTATTCACTTAGAGAATGTATGAAAAAGTTAAAGGAAGAGGTAATGAAAACTGCGATTGTGGTCAGAGATGCCAATGCTTAGCATAGTATTCCTTTAGCAGTTTCTCAAAGAAATATTATAGAGAAGACGGCTCCTCCTGCTTATAAGCACCTACTTCTGACTCTCCTAATTGGTGAAATAGGGCACCCTCTTTCAGAGGTGCTGGATAACATTTCACAGTTCAGTGACTTAGGGGAATGGGAAAAAGATAAATTTCCTCGAGAGACAAGAGTAAATAGCCAGTGGGTTCAAAGTCAGAATAGATCGATAAGAAAAGAATTGTTTATTGCTCTATGGAGAGCAGGGGTAGATTTTGGACCAATAGATAGAATTCCAACTAATGATCTATATAAAATGTACCAAGAAAAGGGGCTTAATATTACATGGAATAGGAAAACAAGAACTGTTCCTACAGATCCTCCCAAATCCTTGTATCCAAGTTCATCACACCTTCAGGGAGAATAGGAAATTGACCAAGCCTCAGCTCAGATTAAAGAAATACACAGATGAGATTACAGACTCCATATCAATTTGACTATATATTGGAAAAAACAGATCAAATACTGTAACCAGGGCATTGAATAGACCCAAACAAACGAAAAAAATTGAAGGCAACATGAAATATCTCATTGGAAAAACCACTGACCTGGAAAATAGATCCATGAGAGATAATTTAAAAATTATCGGACTACCTGAAAGCCATGATCAAAGAAAGGACCTAGAAATTATCCTTCAAGAAATTCTCAAGGAAAATTGCCCTGATGTTTTAGAACCAGAGGGCAAAATAGAGGTTGAAAGAATCGACTGATCACCTCATGAAAAAGATCCCAAAAAGAAAACTTCTAGGAATATTATAGCCAGGTTCCAGAATTCTCAGATCAAGGAGAAAATATTATAAGCAGCCAGGAAGAAACAATTTTAATGTTGTGGAAACACAATCAGGATAACACAGGATCTGGCAGCTTCTATACTGAGGGATCAAAGGACTTGGAATATAATATTCCAGAGGTCAAAGGAGCTGGGAGTAAAACCAAGAATCACCTACCCAGCAAAACTGAGTATCATGTTTCAGGGAAAAATATGGTCATTCAGTGGAATAGAGGACTTTCAAGCATTCTTTTTTTTTTTTTTTTAAGCAATTGGGGTTAAGTAACTTGCTCAAGGTTACACGGCTAGTCATTGTTTATGCATGGGTGCTCATTTTCTGAGGCCGGATTCGATCTCGGGTTATCCCAACTCCGAGGGCGGCGCTCTTACTCACTGTGCCACCTAGCCGCCCCTTTAGGGCAATTGGGGTTAAGTAACTTGCCCAAGGTTACACAGCTAGGTTTTTGTTTGTTTGGATTAAGTGTCTGAGGCCGGCTCCGAACTCAGGTCCTTCTGACTCCAGGGCCGCTCTATTCACTGCACCACCTAGCCGCCCCTGCACCACCTAGCCGCCCCACTTTCAAGCATTCTTGATGAAAAAACCAGAGTTGAATAGAAAATTTGATATCCAGATACAAGCAGCAAGAGAAGCACGAGAAGGTAAACAGGGAAAAGAAATCAAAAGGAACTTATCAAAATTGAACTATTTACATCCCTACATGGAAAAACATAATTGTAAATGATGAAACTTTTCTCAATATGAAAATAGTTGAAGGGGATAGAAATATATATTATATAAATATATACATTTATATTTATATAATATATATTCTATATGTCTATATAGGAGGGTATATGGGCATATGAATACATATGTGAGTGTGTGTATATATGTTTACAGGTATACATAGAGGGCACAGGACCAATTTAATGGGAAAGGATGATACTTAAAAGGTGAAATTAAGAGGTGAGAGAGGAATATAATGAGAGGAGATGGGGAGAGACAGAATGGGGCAAACGATCTCACATAGAAGAGGCAAGGGGAAATGGATACAATGGAGGGGAAGAACAGGAAGAAGGTGAAAGGGAATGGGCCAACCTTATTCTCATTGAATTTGGCTTAGGGAGGTAATGACATGCACACTAAATAGGGTATCTCACCCTATAGGAGAGTAGGGGGGAAGGGAATAACACGAGGGAATGATGGAAGGGAAGACAGGCTGGGGGGGGGAAGGAAGTTGGAAGCACCCACTTTTTTTTTTTAAAGCAATTGGGGTTAAGTAACTTGCTCGAGGTTACACGGCTAGTCATTATTTATGTGTGGGTGCTCATTTTCTGAGGCCAGATTTGATCTCAGGTCATCCCAACTCCGAGGCCGGCACTCTTACTCACTGCGCCACCTAGCTGCCCCTTTAGGGCAATTGGGGTTAAGTAACTTGCCCAAGGTCACACGGCTAGGTTTTTGTTTGTATGGATTAAGTGTCTGAGGCCGGTTCGGAACTCAGGTCCTTCTGACTCCAGGGCCGGCACTCTATTCACTGTGCCACCTAGCCTCCCCTGAAGCACCCACTTTTGAAAAGGGACAGGATCAAAGTAGAGAATAGAACAAGTGGGAGGTGGGATAAGAGGGAGGGAAATATAGTCAATCTTTTACAATATATCCACTATGGAAATGTTTTGCATAGCTACACATGTACAACCTATACTGAATTGCTTATCTTCCCAGTAAGGGTGAGTGACAAGGGAGAAAGGTAATGAATCTGGAATTCAAAGTTTTAAAATCAAATGTTTAAATATACATATATATAAATACATATGTGTGTATAATTATTAATATTATTTTACATGTAACTGGGAAATAAGATACACCGGCACTGGGGCATAGAGATCCACCATGCCCTATTGGAAAGTTGAAGGGGGTATGGGAGAAGATATGTGAGAGAGCAGATTGGAGGAGGAGATGTCCAGTGGGATTGCTATTTTCGGGTGGTGGGTAGGGGAAAAATGAGGAGAAAATTTGTAACTCAAAATCTGGTAGAAATGAATGATGTAGGGCAGCTAGGTGGCGCAGTGAATAGAGTGGCCCTGGAGTCAGAAGGACCTGAGTTCGGATCCGGCCTCAGACACTTAATCCACACAAACAAAAACCTAGCCGTGTGACCTTGGGCAAGTTACTTAACCCCAATTGTCCTAAAGGGGCGGCTAGGTGGCGCAGTGAGTAAGAGCACCGGCCTCGGAGTTGGGATGACCCGAGATCAAATCCCGCCTCAGAAAATGAGTACCCACACATAAATAATGACTAGCTGTGTAACCCTGAGCAAGTTACTTAACCCCAATTGCTTAAAAAAAAAAAAAAGAAATGAATGATGTAAACCAGAAGTTAATAAAGCATTTGATTTGAAAAAAAAAAATCCTTGCCTTTAAGGAGTTCATGATCCAGAGGGAGAGACAACAAACAAGCAAGGTATCTACAGGATAAATTGTAGCATTAACAGGGACTAGGAAAGGCTCCTTGCAGAAAGTAGACTTTTGGCTGAGATTTAAAGGAAATCAGGAAAGTAAAGAGGTGGAGATGAGGAGGGAAAGAAATGAGGGACAGCCAAAATACCTGGAGTCCAGAGATTGGAGTGTTATGTTTGAGGAACAGCATGGAGCCACCGTAACAGAGTAAGAGAACTTAAAGTGTAGGAGAGACTCAGGTTATGAAAGGCTTTAAAAGCCAAGTAGACGGCACTAAACCTTAAAAAGTGAATCTGAACAGATTCTGGAGTGACAGAATCCACTGGGAGATGGAGGGTGGCAGAATCCAGCCCAGGAAAGTGCCCAGTGGGTTTGGAGAGGGAGAGCATGGAGTACATGGGGTCTTTACAGCTCAGACTTGAGAACAGACAAGCAGACTACACCAGAGAAAGAAGGAGCCCCAGCTAGTCTACTCACCCATCCCAAGGACGAATTGCAGTTGTCTCACAGCATCTCACCAAGGGACAGGAGGAATCACTGGAGCCAGGTAAGAGAGGGCTCAGGGCCCCAGCAGAGACAGCAGCTTCTCATGGGACTATCAGCTCCCAGCCTGGAAGTTTAGAAATCACCTGCCTGTTTCTCCAGGACCCAGAATGAAAAAATAGTAGCTCTTTCAAATGGTAGCTCAGATTCTTCCTCCATGAAGTAGAAAACCCAAAGATAAGTGTTCCACCCAGAGTGAAATCCTAAAACAGTGGAAATAGCCTCCGGGTTGGGAGTCACTGAGAAGGGGTGTAACTGAGGCTGCAAGGAGTCTGAAGAGAAGACTTGGGGAGGGGACCCAACAAGCCCCACATCACCTGATCAGCAAAAGCCTGCCTGAGCTGTAGCCCAGGGGTATAGAGGCAGAAATCTGAAGTGGCCAGACCACCCCTCCTCCACAGATTACTCTGTGTGCATCAGCATACCCCCCTGAGACTCCTGCCTTAGCCTCAAACTAGACACCCAGAGGCTACAGCATTCAAAGTCAACAACCAGGCCCTTAGTTCACAGCCTAAGAAATTAGGAAATAGGAAATTACAATGGGAAGGAAGGAAGCTGAGAAGGAGAAGGGGAAGGCAAGAAAATCGATATGAGCTTATTATGTAGGTCAAGGGCCCTTTAAGACTTTACCCGAACTCTGAGAACTCATGGAGAATTCAGGCAAATGACAGCACAACTCAGGCTAGGTCCAAGAGGCACCTGAGGCATATGTTCTGCCCCCATCCTGTTACACAGGTTCAAGGATTTCGGGGTATTGAGCACTCGCCACTAACAGGAGAGCACTCCCCTCCTGTGAGAAACCTGTTGCTGAGGCATGTGAAGGAACACAGTTGGGAAAGGGGATAAAGGAGGGAGGGGAGGGAGAGGAGGTGAATAGGAAGAGAGGAGGATGTTGTGAACGAGGAGAAGAATAAACCCGACAGCTATACACTACACCTCGGTGTCAGACTCCTTTGTCTATTCCAGAGGAGCAGCTTCGAAGGGTCATGGAGGCGACCAGGGTCATAGAGGTGACTGGAAAGGTATGTGTAAGTGCTAGCTTGGTACAGCTGGATCCATACAAAGAACAACCAAATATAGAGGACAATTTGGACTCTTTACTCACACCTGAGACCACAGAAGGAAAATGAACTGGTCTCAAGCCCAAATAGCATTCTTGGAGGAGCTTAAGAAAGATTTTAAAGACCAAATAAGGGAGCAGTGACCAAATTGGAAAAAAGTTTCATTGAAGAAAACAAATCCTTAAAAAGTAAAATTAGGGAAGTAAAAGGAGAAACTACCTCCCTAAAAAAGGACCTTCAAAAACTAACTGAAGACTATAATGTGCTAAAAATTAGATTCAGTCAAATTGAAACTCAGAACTCTATGATGCACCGAGTCAATCAAACAAAACATGAAGACTGAAAAATTGGAAGAAAGTGTAAAATATCTCACTGGAAAAACAACTGAGCTAGAGAACAGATCCAGGAGAGATAACTTAAGAATTATTGGTCTACCGGAAAGCCATGATGAAAAAAGAAGCCTGGACAACATCCTCCAAGAGATTGTCAAAGAAAACTGTCCTGAAGTCCTAGAATTTATTATGCCTCAGCTAAAGCAAAAGAAGCAGGGGTAGCAATCCTTATCTCAGATAAAGCAAAAGCAAAAATAGATCTAATTAAAAGAGATAAGGAAGGAAACTATATCCTGATAAAAGACACCATTGAGAATGAAGCAATATCATTACTTAATATATATGCACCAAGTTGTATAGTGTCCAAATTCCTAGAGGAGAAGTTAAAGGAATTAGAAGAAGAAATAGATAGCAAAACTATACTAGTGGGGGACCTTAATCTCCCCCTCTCTGAACTTGATAAATCTAACCTCAAAATAAATAAGAAAGAAGTTAAGGAGGGGAATAGAATTTTAGAGAGACTAGATATAATAGATCTCTGTAGAAAACTGAATGGGGATAAAAAGAAATTTACTTTCTTCTCAGCAGTACATGGTACATACTCAAAAATAGACCATGTACTAGGGCATAAAAACCTCACAATTTGGTGCAGAAAGGCAGAAATATTAGATGCATCATTCTCAGATCATGATGCAATAAAAATCATATGCAATAAAGGGCCATGGAAAGATAGACTAAAAACTAATTGGAAATTAAACAATTTAATCCTAAAGAATGAGTGGGTCAAACAAGAAATAACAGAAACAATCAGTAACTTCATTCAAGAGAATGATAATAATGAGACAACATACCAAAATTTGTGGGATGCATTAAAGGCAGTTCTTAGGGGAAGTTTTATATCACTGAATGCATACATGAATAAATTAGAGAAAAGGGAGGTCAATGAAAAAGAACAAATTGAAAATCCACAATTTAGTACTAAATTAGAAATATTGAAAACCAAAGGAGAGATTAATAAAATTGAAATTAAGAAAACTATTGGTTTAATAAATAAAACTAAGAGCTGGTTTTATGGAAAAAAAACCAATAAAATTGATAGACCCTTAGTCAATATAGTAAAAAAAAAAAAAAAGAAAGAAAGAAAACCAAATTATGACTATCAAAAATGAAAAGGGTGAATCTACCTCCAATGAAGAGGAAATCAAAACAATAATTAGGAATTATTTTTCCCAATTGTATGCACATAAATTTGACAACCTTAGTGAAATGGAGGAATATTTACAAAAATACAAATTGCCCAGATTAATTGAAGAGGAAGTAAATTACTTAAATAACCCCATCTCAGAAAAAGAAATCAAACAAACCATCAGTGAACTCCCTAGGAAAAAATCCCTAGGGCCAGATGGATTTACTAGTGAATTCTATCAAACATTTAAAGAACAATTGATTCCAATATTCTACAAACTATTTGGGAAAACTAGTGAAGAAGGAGTCCTACCAAAATCTTTCTATGACACAAATATGGTACTGATACCTAAATCAGGAAGAGATAAAATAGAGAAAGAAAATTATAGACCAACTTCCTTCATGAATTTAGAGGCAAAAATTTTAAATAAAATATTAGCTAAAAGACTATAGCAACTGGCGCAGTGAGTAAGAGCACCGGCCTCGGAGTTGGGATGACCCGAGATCGAATCCAGCCTCAGAAAATGAGCACCCACACATAAATAATGACTAGCCGTGTAACCTTGAGCAAGTTACTTAACCCCAATTGCTTATAAAAAAGAAAAAAAAGACTATAGCAACTTATCACAAGAATAATACACTTTGATCAGGTAGGATTTATTCCAGGAATGCAAGGATGGTTTCATATTAGGAAAACCATCAGAATAATTGATCATATCAACAATAAAACTATCAGAAACCACATGATTATCTCAATAGATGCAGAAAAGGCTTTTGACAAAGTACAACATTCATTCCTATTAAAAACACTAGGAAGTATAGGAATAAATGGAGCCTTCCTTAAAATAGTAGATAGCATCTATCTAAAACCATTAGCAAATATTATATGCAATGGGGATAAACTAGAAGCATTTCCAATAAGATCAGGAGTGAAACAAGAGTGTCCATTATCACCCCTTTTATTCAATCAGGTACTAGAAATGTTAGCAGTAGCAATCAGAGAAGAAAAAGAAATCAAAGGAATCAAATTAGGCAAAGAAGAGACCAAGCTATCACTCTTTGCAGATGATATGATGATATACTTAGAGAATCCTAGAGAATCAAGTAAAAATCTACTTGAGATAATAAATTTGGCAAAGTTGCAGGATATAAAATAAACCCACATAAATCCTCAGCATTCCTGTATATCTCTAACGAAATTCAACAGCAAGAGAAATCCCATTTAAAGTTACTGTAGACATCATAAAATATTTGGGAATCTACCTGCCAAAACAAACCCAGGACCTATATGATCACAACTACAAAACACTTCTGACACAAATAAAGTCAAATCTAACTAATTGGAAAAATATCAATTGCTCATAGCTGGGTCGAGCTAACATAATAAAAATGACAATTTTACCCAAACTAAATTATATATTTAGTGCCATTCCAATCAGTTTACAAAAAAACTACTTTATAGAGTTAGACAAAATAGTTACCAAATTTATTTGGAAGAACAAATGGTCTAGAATATCAAGGGAATTAATGAAAAGAAATGCTAGGGAAGGTGGACTAGCTATACCAGATTTTAATCTGTATTATACAGCAGCAGTCATCAAAACTGCTTGGTACTGGCAAAGGAGTAGATTAGTGGATCAATGGAATAGAATGGGTGCACAAGATCCAGCAATTAATGAGTATAGTAATCTATTGTTTGATAAACCCAAAGACCCCAGTTTTGGGGATAAGAATGCACTATTTGACAAAAACTGCTGGGAAAACTGCAATATAGTATGGCAGAAACTGGGCATAGACCATTATCTAACACCATATACCAAAATCAAGTCTAAATGGGTGCATGATCTAGGTATAAAGGATGATACTGTAAGCAATTTGGGAAAGCAAGGAATAGATTACCTGTCAGATTTGTGGAGAGGGAAAGACTTTATGACCAAACAAGAATTAGAGAGCACTATAAAATGCAAAATGGATAATTTTGATTCATTAAATTGAAAAGCTTCTGTACAAACAAAGCCAGTGTAACCAAGATCAAGAGGGAGGTGGAAAATTGGGAAAGAATTTTTACAACCTATGTCTCTGACAAAGGACTTATTTCTAAAATATACAGAGAATTGAGTCAAATCTATAAAAATACAAGTCATTCCCCAATTGATAAATGGTCAAAGGATATGAACAGGCAATTTTCAGAGAAAGAAATTAAAAATATCTATAAGCATATGAAGAAATGTTCTAAATCACTATTGATTAGAGAAATGCAAATCAAAACAACTCTGAGGTACCACATCTCACCAGTCAGATTGGCTAAGATGACAAAACAGGAAAATGACAAATGCTGGAGAGGATGTGGACAAATTGGAACACCAATGCATTGCTGGTGGAGTTGTGAACTGATCCAACTATTCTGTAGAGCAATCTGGAATTATGCCCAAAGGGCTATAAATAATTTCATACCCTTTGACCCAGCAATACCACTTCTAAGGTTATATCCCAAAGAGATCATAGAAGTGGGAGGAAAATCTATCTGTACAAAAATATTTATATCAGCTCTTTTTGTGGTTGCAAAGAATTGGAAATTAAGGGGATGCCCATCAACTGGGGAATGGCCAAACAAGTTGTGGTATATGAATGTAATGGAATACTATTGTGCTATAAGAAACGAGGGGCAGATGGACTTCATATTTCCTGGAGAGGCTTATATGAACTGATGCTGAGTGAGAAGAGTAGAACTAGGAGAAATTTGTACACAATCACAGACACAACATACATGTGATGACCAACTATGACAGACTGGACTCTTCTCAGCAATACAGTGATATAAGTCAATCCCAAAAGATTCATGATGGAGAGAGATGTCTACATCCAGAGAAAGAACTAGAAAGAATTGAGCTTGAATCCTGATGGAAGCAAACTACTTGATCTTTTTCTTTTCATTGTTTGGTTTTATTTCCTCTTTACCATTTTTCATTCCATCTAATATAATCAGCCTTTGCAATCTGACTAATGTCTAATGTGAAAGTATTTGCAGATCCTATGCTGGATTATATACCGTCGTGGGGGTTGGGGGGCGGGAGGGAAGGAAAATTTGAAACTCAAGAAACTATGGAATTGAATCTTGTAAACTAAAAAGGAACAAACAAATTAATAAAATAAATAAATAAATAAATAAAGCCAAGTAGAGGATTTATATTTGATCCTGGAGGTAACTGGGAGACAGTGACACAGGACTGCCCCAGTTTGACATGCCCTCATCAAAGAAGGTGCTGTGCTCTTTGAGCAAAGCTGAATTGAAACTGCTCAAAGGAAATGCAGGATGCACCAATTTAGAGTATCCACTCCAAATGTTCACGCAGAATCTTTGCGCCCAACCTGTGGTAGAGCATTCCGAGCTTGTATTGCTCTGATCAGCCACAGTCGGACACTTTGAAACTTGACTCTAGAGTAAGTGACGGCTGGGGTAGGGGTAGTTGTCATGATCAGAACTGCATTTTAGGAAGATCAGTTTAACAATTGAATGGAAGATAGGTTAGAATGAGGAGAGATTCAAGGCAGGCAGATCCACCAGCAGATTGTTACAATAGTACAGGCATGAGGTGATAAAGGCCTACACTAAAAGCAGTGGCATTGTCAGAGGAGAGAAGGGGGTGTATATGCAAGATGTTTGACAGACCTTGCCAATAGATTGGATGGGGGGGGCGGAGTTGAGAGTGAGCAGTTGAAATTTTTTGTAAGCCTATGTGACTAGAAGGAGGAGGATACCATTAAAAGTAAGAGATAAGGGGCGGCTAGGTGGCGCAGTGAGTAAGAGCGCCGGCCTCGGAGTTGGGATGACCCGAGATCGAATCCGGCCTCAGAAAATGAGCACCCACGCATAAATAATGACTAGCCGTGTAACCTTGAGCAAGTTACTTAACCCCAATTGCTTAAAAAAAAAAAAAGTAAGAGATATTTGGAAATGAGGAAAGTTTGTAGGGAAAGAATAATTTCATTTTGGGATATCTTGAGTTTAAGATGTTTGTGGCACATCGAACAAGATGTTCAGTAGGCATCTATAACTAATCTTTCCATTGTAAGATTTCTCATATTCCTTCTTTGGACTTCTTTTAAGCCTTTATCCTATTGTAATTGTTATTATAATTAAATCATAATTATATTTTATTTCTTTTGTCCCCAATTCCATTAGATGTTTACTCCTCAGAGCTAACATGATATAGGGAAAAGAGTGTCAGACTTTGAACCTAAGACACTATTTATTGTGTGACCTTGGACAAGTAACATAACTTCTCTAGGTTTTAGGTTTCTCATCTATAAAATGATAAAACTAGACTAGATGATATCAGGTTCCTTTCAGCTCCAAATCCTTATTTCACCTTTGGGTTTCTTTACTTCCCAATTGTGCATATGTTAAAGGTTTTTTAAATTGAACTCAACTTTCTGCTTATATTTTGATTCAGGAAAATAACTTTCCTTTCCCAGGCTAAGATACATGCAAATAGAAGACACTTTCAATGGATTATGTAAGTCTTCTCTCCTCCTGGTCAGAATATATTATGACCCAGAGATAGCATGTGTTTTATTAGAAGGGAGAATATAGTTTCCCTGCATGATGATTAACTCTGATATATTTTACTCATTAGCTTGTATCATTGGTTTGTGCTTATGAGAGGAAAGGACAAATGAAGGGATAATTGGATTTCTTTCATCAGGTGCCCACACCATCCTGGATACATCACTTCAAAGAGGAAGGGCTGCTCCATCAACAATCAATAAGATGATTTTGCTCACAGGAGCAGCTCTAGCATAGTAATCTATCGGCATCTGCTATAGAGCAACTAATTTTCCCAGTCTCATTTTATTTTTTCCACCCCAATATTAATTGTACAAGGTCTCATGCTCAGCTACACTGTGGGAAAACAAATGGCTATCTAAAAGGTAATCTCTTCCTTGTTTTAATTTGTTTATGATATGATCATTTATGGAGAAATATGCTTGTGGTGAATCATAGGACTTCCCAGGCAAGGTCAGGGAGTTAGCCTGGACTAGCTTCTGCTACCCATTGCTTCTCTGGCAGCATACCCTCATGGAGATCCACATGATAGACCCAGTCTCACTGAAAGAACTCAGAAACAGAGTGGGTAGAGCAAGACATTTATTATACTTGTTGTGAGGAGGCAGGTAGGGTGCTCACTAGGAACACCCACACTGATACAGAAGCAGGAGTGAGGTTAAACAGTTCTATCCTTCCCATCAGCATTAGGATTTGTCCAGACTCCTCAGGGTTACTTTCTTCATTATCCTACATTCCCTTCTTAAGCAAATTACACATTGTGTAGTGAGGACACTTGTGACCCAGCATTAACTGGTTGTTGCATCTCAGTCTTTCTAGTCCCCCTGGAGCCAGGATGACCATTGTCTTTTTTTTTTTTTTAAGCAATTGGGGTTAAGTAACTTGCCCAAGGTTACATGGCCAGTTATTTTTGTGTGGGTGTTAAGTATCTGAGGTCAGAAAGGATCTCGGGTCCTCCCAACTCATGGACCGCTGGAGCTCTTACTCACTGCACCACCTAGCTGCCCCAATGACCATTGTCTTTGCAAAATAAGACATGCTTATGGAAAGTTTATGACCAGCTGCCCCCTTCCCCCAAGCCTGGGAATTGACTAACATCCGGAGGAGCAAAACAAGATACCATAATATCCCTTCTTATATTTACATCTAGATGAGATATCCATTTGGGTGGGATCTTAGTATATGGTATGAGATAAGGTTTCCACCAGGTTGCTGTGCAACTTTCCAAGTAGTTTTTGTCAAATGAGGAGTCCTAACTCCAACAGTCATTAGATGCTATTCCTCTGTTTATTAAACAGTCTTCATGGATATATTCCACTATTTAACTAACTGATCCCTTTGTTGTTGTTATTGTTCTTGTTGTGTCATTTCAATCACGTCTGACTCTCCATGACCCCATTTGGGGTTTTCTTGACAAAGATATTGGAGTGTTTTACCATTTCCTTCTTCATTTTGTTTTACAGATGAGAAAACTGAGGCATGCAGGATTAAATGACTTTCCCAAGGCCTTACAGCTAGTAAATCTTGGGGAGACCACACTTGAACTCTGGTCTTCCTAATTCTCCCTCCTAGGCCCCTTCCTTTCTACTTTTTTCCCCCTTATTTCCCTTGAATATTCCTGACCATTTATTCCTACAGATGAACTTTGTTTTGTTTTTTTGTAGTTCTAGAAAGTAATCCTTTGGTAGTTCGATTGGTATGGCACTGAATAAGTAAATTAATTTATGTAGTATTATGTTGGTTGAGCCAGCACATAAGCAATTAATATTTCTTCAGTTATTTAGGTATGCCTTTATTTCCATAATCAGTGTTTTGTAGTTATATTCATATAGTTCCTTCATGTATCTTGGAAGGTAGACTTCTAAGTTGTTGCTGTTTTTAAAAATATATTCCAAAGTTATTTTAAATGTAGTTTCTCTTCCCATCTCTTCCTCCTGGATTTTAGTGGAAATCTACAGAAATGCCGAAGATTTCTGTGGATTTATTTTATATCCTGTAAATTTGCTCATTCTTAATTATTTCAATTTTTTTAATTGATTCTCTAAGTATACCACCATATTATCTACAAAAAGCAGTTGTACAGATAATTGAACTTTTGTTTCCACAGAAATCACATAATACATCTGATACCAGGAAAGTCTTTGACTTGCTGGGAATGCAGGAAAATAAAATTGATTGTAGGGAAAATTGTGGGATGTTGATTAACACTTCATTCATCAGGATGTGGTCACCTGCTTCTCAGAATATCTAAGGGCAAACATCTTCTTTGTTCTTTGCATAAAACCGGAATGGTCTGTCCAAGGTCAGAAACCTTAAAGGCCAGAGGAGAACTTCATTCCACAACACTATTTTGAATATTGAGACTTTTCTTATATTAATGGTAAAGGAAACACAGACATCCTGGGTTCAATTCTTACCAACTGAGAGAATTCCTTTAAAAGTATTTATGACTTGTCATTTCTTAACTAAATAAAATATTTTTAAAATGTGAATGGGGGGGCAGGGCCTGAAATGTGAAACATAATCAGGGGCAGAGACCCACCTGGGGTGGGTTTTAAGTGTTTTCAGGTAAGCTGAAGGTACTTGAGGTACCTGTAAGTCACTGAACAATTAACTAAAAAGAGTTTCACTTAGCTGTAGCAGAAGAATATTCAATAAGGATGCATAGTGAGAACACCTGAGGTTGATTCAGCTGATCAAAGTTCTCTTGCCTAAACCACCCTTGGTGGCCTCCCAGCCAAGCATCAGCATGACACTGGAGTGTGCTCCTGGTGCACCTTTATTCAGACATTGAGGAAGTGACATCAATGAACTGACTCTTTATATAGGTCTCCAAGAAGGCCTCAAAACCTTTTAAAGAAAAATTAGCCTAACTTGCATGGGGAGAGGAGTTAGGCTATTGTTCCTACCACAGTCTAAAATATGTTAGTCCTTTAAGCTCTCCTAGAGCACATTCCACCAAACCCTGACCTTTAGTATTCCAGAAACTTAATATAATACTAGTAGTACTAAAGGTGGAAGGGGAAGACTAAAATAGAAACAAAATCAAAAACAAAAATAAATCAAAATGTAGCAGTTTTCTGAAGGAGTGAATGAATCTGGGAGAATCCTGAAAGGACTGAGTCCTTGTTGTTTAGCCGTTTTTAGACATGTCCAACTCATTGTGACCCCATTTGGGATTTTCTTGGCAAAGATACTGGAGTGGTTTGCAATTTTCCTTCTCCAGCTCATTTTACAAATGAGGAAATTGAGGGTTAAGTGACTTGCCCAGGGTCACAAAGCTGATGGGGTATAGTCTTTGGGAAGCCCCCTTGAATCTTCCCACTTGATCTGGCATTCACCTGAGGCCATAAATCTTCCATTATCACCATGATTGAATCTCTGTTACCCTTAACCTAGTCTAGCCCCCCATTGTCTCTTATCTCCAGGTAGCCTTCAGCTACCTCCCATCCATGATCCAATCAACATCCCATTCTCTTGGTTCATGGAGTCTGACCCCAGTCCCTTCAAGATCTTCCTTAGACTCCTCCTCAAGACCATCCCCAAGCCCCTCCTGTAGACCACCCCCTATATCCCTTCCACAGTCTTTCTGTATATAAGATCTATCTTGCCTCCATTAAAGGCCATGAGATTCAATGTAGTTCAGACTCAATCTGTGTCAGATTGTTCTGGCCGTCTTGTCAATACAAGTGTCACAAATACTTAGGCTCCTTAAGAGTCTGCCCAATATAGCAAATCTTTAATAAACTTTGTTTTACTTTGGCTGAGAGAAAACTTGAGTCAAATTCATTCAGCAGGACTTGGCATGTCAGTATTTTGGGGTCCCAAGCACCCCTAAACCCTAACATTTTGGTTCCCTAACCAGCAAACACTGCTAATTTCAAGTTTTTCTCTAGCCCAGACTAGAAGGTATGTAAGCCTCCCCCTCTCCCTATCCCCTTCTAGATCTCCAAGTGCCTTGGAGGTGCTTTTTGGACCTGACCTCTCAAGTCCCATTAGGTCAGACAGCTAAGAGGCTGTCTCATAACCAACCTGATGCTTTCAGGTTCTCAGTCCAGTGGTTATGTTGGAGGCCATGGACCTGGACACAACTTCTGAAGCATAGAGGACAAGGAGAAATGCCCCATCCAGAAGTGTATGCCCAGTTCTTTCAATTGTCTCAATGCTAGGGAATTGGGAAATCTTCAGGTACCTTTTTGTGTTTTTATTGTTTTGTTTTGTTTGTTTTTCAAGGCTTACTCCCAGATCCTCCTTTACCAAGGAAGGAACTTCCAGCCCCCATACCCCCATGCCTATAATGGGTCAATCCTTTTCAGTTCCCAAAATGTGCCTTTGGGTTGTCTTTTACATCATTTAGTTTCTCTAAAGAACTTCAAAAGAAAAGGCTGGTGTTCTTTTGCAACACCATTTGGCCTCAGTATCACCTAGAGGGCCATGAAGTGTGTCCCATTTTGGAGACTTTAAAATGTAATACTTTCTTGCAGTTAGAATTATATAGTCACTGAGAAGGAAAATGGATAGAAGTTTCCTACATAATGGCCTTCATCAAGCTCTCTTGTGACCCTGTTCTCAGGAAAGATTATAAGATGCTTGCAGCTAGAGCTGTCCCAAAAAGGAAGAATGGGAGCCAATTAAATGATCCCCTTCTTATGGCCACCAGGGCTTTGACTTCCTCTTCCCTGCCTCAGTTCCCACCACCCTCCCAGCTCCTATCCCAACCCCAATCTCCCCCAGTCCCACTTGCTGCTCCCCAATCTCCCTTGGCTTCCCTTGTTTCCCATGATCCCCCCTCTTTGGCCACTCCCTTTTCCCCTTGGTTTCCCTTCCTTTTTCCTCTAACTTAACACCCCTTGTTTCCTGTCTCCTTCACCTTCTACATCTCCTACCCTGCATCTCCTACCATGGCCCCTCCCCCTTCCAGGCAACCCCTACTCAGGTAAATTTAGAGACATCTCCACTCCAAATGTTTATATGGACTATTTGTGTCCAACCTGTGGTAGAACATTCTGACCATGTATTGGTCTGATCAGTCATGGTTGGACACATGGTACCTTGATTCCAACATAGTGTTGTCATTTTGGTCCTCTTTGAGAATGAAGGACAATAGCCAACCAAGGAGGATCTCCAATTGTCTGGGGCTAAAGAGGTACAGGCTCTAGAAACCCCTTGAACTCTCCTTGAATCTTCCCTCTTGATCTGGTATTTGATCCAGGCTTTTATCCCCTCAACTGGCCTTTCATTATCACTAAACCCAATTCTCTGTCACCCTTAACCTAGCTCAGACCTTCACTGTCTGCTTCCTCTGGATTTCCTCGGGCTACTTCCCACCCTCGTTCCTATCAAAACCCCATTCTTTTAGTTTTTGGCATCTGACCTCTAGTCACCCAAATCTACTGGCCACTCCCATCAAGGTCCTCCCTAGACCCCTCCTCCAATCACTCCAGACTACTTGACCAATCTAGATCCCTCTGTCTTTCTGTATATAAGATCCATCTTGGCCTCCATTAAGGTCCCCAGATTCAGTCTGGCCCTCTTGCCAATACAAGGGACACAAATGCACAAATGTTTAGATACTTTAAGAGTCTAGGCAATGCTGGGATTTCTTAAGAGTCTGGCCAATATGGCAGTTTTGTTTTTTGTTTTTTTTTTTTTTTGCTTTTTGGAGGGCAATTGGGGTTAAGTGACTTGCCCAAGGTCACACAGCTAGTTTTTGTGTTAAGTATCTGAGGCCAGATTTGAACTCAGGTCCTCTTGACTCCAGGGCCAGTGCTCTATTCACTGCACCACTTAGCCACCCCTAATATGGCAGGTTTTAAATAAACTTTATTTTTCTTTGGCTGAAAGAAGGTTTAGGTTGAATTCATTCAGGCAGGACCTGCATGTTGCTATTTCAGGGTCCCAGCACCCTTAAACCTCAACAGGGCTGGATGATTTTCATAAAGATTTTGTATAGATGGAGAGTAAATATATCAGTTGATAGTGACTGATGTTCTTTTGTTCACTTTTTTCATATTAAGATAATTTATAAGCTCTGAGATTTTTCCCATGCTTTTGACTTCCATCCTTCAGACACTTTGTATATGGGTCTTTCAATGAACAAGGTCACAAAGGAAACAAATGAAGATACAGAGAATCCTATGGCAGAATAGGAAGGACCTTAGCATAAAATCCTTTCTCACATTTGTGCAGGAATCCCTTTATTTCTAGGAAAAGAAACACACGGCCTCTCTCAGGGCAAAACATTTTACCCCTGGACAGCTCTAATTATTGGGCAGTTTTTCCTGACACTGTTTAAATTTGCCTTTTTGCAGATTGTACCTATTATTTCTAGTACCATCCCCAGGGGACAAACAGACCAAGGCTAATCCCTGTTCCACAAGGCAAGTACTAAAAGTACTCATAAAAAGCTATTATGTCTCCTTCTTTCCAGGCTCAAGATCCTTAGATCCCATATGACATGGTCTCTAAACCCTCCAAAATCCTGTCTGCTCTTCTCTGTATATTCTACAGCACAGCATGTCAATGTCTTTTCCAAATTCTGTCTCCCAGAACTGAACCAGTACTCCAGGTATAGACAAACCAAAGCAAAGTCTAGAACTCTCACTGGCCCCTTCTGGAAGTCGTGCCCCTCAATGTACCTCAGAGCTTCATTAGCCTTTTTGGGCTGATATAAAACACTTACTGCCTAATACTGAGACTACTGTCCACCAACACATCCATATATATTTTCAGAAACATCCTATCTAAAGTTTGTAAATATGATTTTTGTGAACCCATGTGTAAAAAACTACAATTATCCTAGTAGAAAGCCATTCTATTAGATTTAAACTATTGCTCTAGTCTGTCAAGATCTTTTTGTTCTTAACTCTGGCAGCCAATGTGTTAACTTAGTGTCTTCCCAGTTTTCTGTAGCCTGCAAATCACTGATAAAAATGTTCAATAGCACTGATCCTTGGAGCATTCCACTGGTGATCCCCAACCACATTGACTTTGAACCATTAACTACTTCTACCAGGGGATTTGTTCTGTGAAGTCTGGTTTCAGTCAGAGGGCCACATGTGGCCTCAAGGCCTCATGTTCCCCACACTTGTGAGGTCATTCAACCAATTCCAAATCTATCTAATGACACTGTCATTCTGAATGACACTAGTCTACATGAAGTAGTGAGAAATAACTTTATAAAATGCTTTGCTAAAATCCAGGTGAACCATATCTACGACATATACTTGATTTACCAGTTTAGAAAACTTGTCAAAAAATAAAATGTGGTAAGTCTGCCATAATCTGTCCTTGATAAAACTGTGCAGTTTTAGATCACTTTCTTTTTTAGATGTTCATTAGCTCTTTAATGAGTCATTCTAGAACTTTCTAGCAACTAAAGTCAATAATTTACAGATTCCAGCTAGGGTGGGGAACCTGCTGCCCACGGTACACATGTTGCCCTCTAGGTTCTCAAGTGCAGCCCTTTAACTGAATCCAAACTTCACAGAACAAATCCCCTTAATAAAAAGATTTGTTCTGTAAAACTTGGACTGAGTCAAAAGGCCACACCCAAGGACCTATATAGCCATATGTGGCTTCAAGGTTATAGGTTTCCCAGCCCTGGATTAGATAATTGCTAAAGGCACCTCTGAGCTCTAATGTCTATAATCCTAAAGTGAATGCCACTCAGGAATTAAGGTGAATGGGGAAAAAGATGAAATAAACTTAATATCTGGTTTTTTCTACAGTCTCATTGGGAATTTACTGCTCCTTCTAAACTGCCTTAGAAATCATCACCATAAAGTTAATAGTAATCCCAGACATCTCTGGCCATTCCAATTGTTCTAGCATTGTGTAGTGCATAGAGTGCTAGATTTGGAATATGTCAAACTTGAGTTCAAATTCATTCTGAGATAGTGACTAGCTGTGTGACTTTGGGTATACTTTGACCTCACTGAGTTTCAATTTCTTCATCTGGTAAAAGGGGATAATAATAGCACCTAGCTCAAAATAGAGTGTTATAAGGAGCAAATGAGATCATGGATATAAATCACTTTGCTAACCTTAAAGCATCATAAAAATGTGAACTTTCCCCCTTTTCTTTCCACCATAACATCTGGCACACACTTGTTTCTATAATCTGCTTTAGACTATAGGTTTCTACAAAGCAGGACCTTTTTCTTTCCTTCTTCCTTTCTTTCTTTCTTTCTTTCTTTCTTTCTTTCTTTCTTTCTTTCTTTCTTTCTTTCCTCCTTTCATTTCTTCCTTCCTTTCCTTTTTCCCTCCCTCCCTCCCTCCCTTCCTTCCTTCCTTCCATCTTTCTTTCTTTCTTTCTTTCTTTCTTTCTTTCTTTCTTTCTTTCTTTCTTTCTTTCTTCCTTCCTTTCTTTCTTTCTTCCTTTCTTCTTTCCTTCCTTCATTTTCTCTTAAAACATTCTCTTCCTTAAAACACTGCCATGGAGTATCAAACAGTAGATGCTCACTTGATGATATTGACTGACTGAACCCAGGTAAATTATTTATCTTCTTCATGCTATAGTTTTTGCATTTATAAAATGGGAATAATTATAATGATCACCTCCTCAAAAAGATATAAAGCTCAATTAATGATTAGTTTTCAGCTGCTTTGGGAGTTAGGGCAAAAGATGCTCCCAAAGAGCAGGATGTCATTAAGTCACCTTTATGAAATGACTATTGCTCTTAGGGCCTTATATTAAGGCTTAAGAACAGACTATTATGCAAGAATCCAAACAACACTGAGCACCATAATAATTATCCTCTGTATCTATTTATAGAATGCAAGAGGCTTGGCTTTAAAAGACAGTGCAACCATACAGAGAGGCACAAAAGTACCCAATAACCTGTGTTCATTAAAAAAAAAATCTGAGTCTAGAAAAATATTTACAACCAGTGGAGCCTTTATCATAGAAAGCAGAATTAGAATATGGCATTCAAAAAACACCCTAAAACAAAACCATGAAGACTGCTGCTGCATACCAGAGGGGGAAACAACACATAGATTTCTGTGCATCTCCCAACCAGGCATGCCCTTCCTCCTTCCCAGATGGCCAGGAAGCAAAGGGATGTCAGGGTCAGGACAGAGTCAGTCAGTGTACCCTGTGGCCCCAGTAATGGGCTTGGCTTAAAGCTCAAAGTGAGATCTACAGTGCATTTCATTTCCTAGTTTCCTCTCTTTCCTGAGAGGTTCCATTCTGCAAAGCTCAGTTCCCATCCCTGAAACCTTATTCTATTAAAATGTCACCTTTATTCTGAGAGGATGACAGTGCATAGCAAATTTTAAAGGTGCAGTAACTTAACTAGCAATCATTAGGCAGTTATTGTGTCTCTAGATGATTAAACAAGAGGAAATGAGCTTAAATTAAAGCAAGAATTTAGCTGAATATAAAGAATTCTTAATACACAAAGGGACTAAATAGATGGAATGGGTTATGAAAATCACAGCCAGAGATTTGGAGGTAAAAAGGATCTCGACTGTCTAATCCAACATTTCCATTTTACAAATGAGGAAACCAAGGCCAGGAGAGGTTAAGTGACTTGCCCAAATATGGTCATATACATCACCCTAGGTAGATATTACCTACAGCACCAAAAGGCCTGCTTTGACTGCACCTGGGCATTCTGACACAATTTACCTTCATTCCCTTTTCAGCCATGCACAACTGTCCGATGCCCTGGGACAACTCACCTGAACATCACCCTGTGGACAATGATAACCTACCTGAACTCATTTCTCGATGATTTACATACTTCTACCCCATCATACCCATCTCATGATTCTGAACCTGATTGATACTATTTAAATTTCTTTCCATCTGTTACTGACTACTCCTTTATGCCCATTCCTCTTGACCCTTTCTCCATCCTGATTGCCTGGTGAACCTTACTGCCCTCTTCTCTCAAGTTCTTTGTTCTTTATCATATCAAAGACCTTGTCCTGCAAAGCTTTAGTTATGGATTACTCCCACCATCTTCTACCTTTATTCTTTTTCATGTGCTGCTGAATGAACTGGAGAAAATCACCAAACCATGCCAATTGGGTCCACTAATTTCAACTGGGCCCTCACTTTAGCATGGCAATTCTTTCATATCTTTCTAATCAGTTAACTATCCCACTCATCACAATGACTTTTTCAAACCTTTTCATCCCTCTTCAAGGTTCCCACAGAAAACACCCTTTCAGCTGAGAACCTGGCCTCATATTTCACTGAAAAAAAAAAAAAACCAACTGCAACCATTTGCCAAGAGCTCCTTCTTCTCCCCTGTTCCTTATCTCAAATCATTCAGATGCCTTCTCCCACTATCTCTTCCTTCATCCCTATTTCACATGAAGACATGGTTTTTGTTGCCAAAGCTAACATTTCTATGTACACAAGCAAGCCTATTCCATTCATTCTTCTCTAACAGAAGTAAATTATTATTATTATTACCTTCTGTTAACCCTTTACCCATTTATGCTCAATTGGTCTCTGTCTACTGGCTGCTTTCCTACTGATTAGAAACATGTTCATGTCAGCCCCCTTCTTCAAAAAATCCTCACACCATCCATCTCCACTAGTTATCTCTCTCTATGTCTTATCCCTTTTGTCTACATGTCTACAATACCTCAACTTCCTTTATTTTCACTCTCTCTTTAACTCTTTGTAGTCTAACTTCCAATCTCATCATTTAACTGAAACTGCTTTCTCAAAAAATGATATTTTTGTAATCCTCATCCTTCTTGACCTTTCTGAGACTTTGACACTGTCAATAACCCTCTTCTCTCTAGGTTTTCATGACATTTCCCTTTCCTCCTTCTCTTCTTGTCTGGTTGTTTTCTTTGTATCTTTTGCTCCTTCTTCATCTATGTCATGCCTGCCAATAACGAGGGTCCTGTAGTGCCAATGCAATATTTACAGCACCCATGATCACGATAAAGACTATGACTATAAGTTATCACATGACATTTAATCGCAGAATATGCCAAACTCTCCAAATAGAGGATAGCACTGAAGGATTTATTTAGACACCAGAAAGTCAAATCCCAAAACGAATAAGTCGATTCTATCATAATACCAAAGATATTCAGAAGCCATAATAATGCTGAGAACCATGCCATCCTTTAGTCTTCCCACAGACCAATACAAGATCAATATTTACTCATAAAACTCTTTATCTCCTTGCCTAAGCTCCTCTGTCCCCAAATTTCTCCAACTGTCTCCAACTGTCTGGCTGGCTCTCAGTACCAGCTTCCTTTGGGCTCTGCTTCCCTTCAGCAAAACTCCTCCTGTTACAGGCTCCATGTGACCACATTCGGCGTGTTAGTGGGCAGAGATTGTCTTCACAGCAGGGGAGGTCTTCTAACTCCCCTGTAGATCTATTAAGGGGCAGGGAAGATCTTCAGATTCCCATTCCCATTATGGGTCCCTTGGGGCTCTTGTCCTGTGCCCTCTTCTCTTCTTCCTGTTTCCCTTGATGATCTCATCAGCTCCCATAGTTTCAATTATCCTCTTTAAGATCACCCTCAGTCCAGCCCTCTCTACTAACCTCCAGTCTTTGCATCTCCAGCTGCCTTTTAGACATCACAAACTCACCATTCCATGATCACGTTAACTCAATATGCCAAAAACTAAACTCATTGTCTATCCCTGCAAACCTTCCTCTCTGCCTAACTTCCCTATTACTCTCAGGGGTACCTCTATGCTCCCGGTCATCCTAGCTCACAAACACTGTCGTCATCTTCAGCTCCTTACCCTCTTCCACTGTGCATAGCCAATCAGGTGTCAAATCATTTCTACCTTCATAACATCTCTTGTATACATACCCCCTTCTCTTCTCTGACACAGTAATCACCCTGGTACAGGCCCTCATCACTTTATACTTGGACAACTGCAGTAGTTTACTGGTTGATCTCTCTGCCTCAAGTCTCTCTTCACTCTGGAATCCATCCTTTGTTAAGCAAAGTGATCTTCCTCAAATGCAGGTCTGACCATATTATCTCCCTACTTAATAAACTCCTTTGGCTCCCTATTAACTACAAGATCAAATATAAAATCCTCTGTATAAAATCCTTCACAACCTGGCCAATTCCTGTCTTTCCATTTTCTCATACCTTACTATCCATCATGTAGGCTGTGATCCAGTGCTGCTCTTCAAACACGACATAACCATCTCCAGACAGAGCTTTTTCATTAACTGTTCCCGTTTACAGAACACCATCCCTCCTCAATTCTACCTCTTAGCTTAGCTCCCTTCAAGTTTCTAAGTCCCTTCTTCTGTAAGAAGCCTTTAACAGTCTTCCTTAATCTTAGTGCCTTCTCTCTGAGAGTATCCCAACTTATCTGTATATACCATAGGTACATAGTTGTTTGCATGTTGTCTCTCTCATTAAACTGTGAGTTTCTTGAGAGCAGAGGATTTTTTTTTTTGGTCTTTCTTTGTATTCCCCACAGTTAGCACAGTGCTTGACACATAGTAGGTGCTTAATACTACTTAACTTACTAATGGGAGATGAGGGCTTTACAAATGGTACAATCTACAGAGATGTAGTGCTGAGAGACCACTACTTCTGAGAGTGTATTGTATTTCTATGGACAGCAAGTGGGTCTAAGAGAGGGGGGGAATAAGAGCTCCAGGGGGTAACCAATATCCAGCTGGGTGGGAAGGAATAAACTTAGAGAGATCTACTGGACAATGGAAAAGAAAATGATCATAAGGAAGGCAAAGGGGTGGAAATGTATCAGAGAGACAGGAAAATTTCTACTATGGGGCAATATTCTATTCTTTCTATCTCCTGTAGGATAGAAATATTCACAATACAACAGGGATAAACAACAATAAAACTACATCTCATCAAAAGGAACCATAAATAATAAACCAATATGAACAATAAATTTATATGCTCCAAATATCTTGATATTTAAATTCATAAAGGAAAAAACTTAAATTATAAGAAGGCATGGATAATATCAGAATAATAATAGACTTTGATCCTCTTTCTCGGTTTTGGACAAATCTGAGAAAAATAAAAGCAAAATGGAAAACATAAAATTGGACAAATTCCTGGAAAAATTAGAGCTAAAAGTATCTTTTAAATGGGACTGTGAAGGAATTTACATATTTCTCAGAACCACATGGAACTTTTACAAAAATTGACTACAAGTCAGTATGCTGACAGGAGATACTGCAAATAAATATAATGAGGCAGAAATAGCAAGCCCATCATTTATAGGTCATAATGAAATAAAAATAGTAATCAATTAATGAAGCAAAAACAAAAGACACAGACCCAAATGTTGACTCAAAAAAATCCTAAATAATGAATGACTAAAGATATAGAAACAATAATTATGTGAAAGACAACAGTTAATAATATGCCAAAACATTCATGCAAAAAACTTGCATAATTGTTATGTTGTGAAAGACTAACTATATTTCCCTCCATCCTATTCCCTTCCCATTTATTCTATTCTCTTTCTCCTTTCATCCTGTCCCTCCTCAGAAGTCTTTTGCTTCTGATTATCCCCTCCCCCAATCTGCCCTCCCTTTTATCACACCCCCACCTTTGCTTATCCCCTTCCTCCCCACTTTCCTATAGGCTAAGATAGATTTCTATACCCAGCTGAGTATGTCTTTTATTCCTTCTTCGAGCCAATTCTGATGAGAGTAAGGTTCATTCACTCTCCCTCATCTCCCCCCTCTTCCCCTCCACTGTAAAAGCTTTTTCTTGCCTCTTTTATGTGAGATAATTTACCCCAATCTACCTTTTCCTTTCTCTTTCTCCCAGTACATTCCTCTCTTACCCCTTAATTTTAAGTTATACCTTCATATTCAACTCACACCTGTGCCCTCTGTCCACATATACTCCTTCTAACTACCCTAATAATGAGAAAGGTCTTATGAGTTACAAATATCATCTTTCCATAGAGGAATGTAAACATTTATGATTTCTCTTTCCTATTTACCTTTTCATGCTTCTTTTGAGCCTTGTATCTGAAAGTCAAATGTTCTATTTAGCTCTGGTCTTTTCTCAAAAATGCTTAAAATTCCTCTATCTCATTGAATGTCCATTTTTCCCTCATAGATTATACTAAGTTTTGCTGAGTAGGTGATTCTTGATTGCAATCCTAGCTCCTTTGCCCTCTGGAATATCATATTCCAAAAACTTTAATGTAGAAGCTATTAAATCTTGTGTTATTCTGATTGTGGCTCTGTGATACTTGAACTGTTTCCTTCTGGCTGCTTGCAATATTTTCTCCTTGATCTGGGAACTCTGGAATTTTGCTATAATATTCCTGGCAGTTTTCATTTTGGGATCTTTGACACACTTACTGGCCTCAGACACTTGAGGTGTCAAAAGGTGATCATTGGATTCTTTCAATTTCTATTTTGCCCTCTGATTCTAGAATATTGGGGAAGTTTTCCTCGATAATGACTCGAAATATGATGTCTAGGTGCTTTTTTTTTTTGTGATCATGGTTTTCAAGTAGCCTAATAGTTTTTAAATTATCTCTCCTGGATCTATTTTCCAGGTCAGTTGTTTTTCCTATGAGATATTGCACATTTTCTTCTATTTCATTCTTTTAGGTTTGTTTTATTTCTTGATTTCTCATAAAGTCATTAGCTTCCATTTACTACATTATAATTTTTTAGGAATTATTTTCTTCAGTGAGCTTTTGCACTCCATTTCCATTTGGTCAATTCTGCTTTTTAAGACATTCTTCTTATTGACTTTTTGGACCTCTTTTACCATTTGGCCTAGTCTGGTTTATTTGTTTTGGTTTGGTTTTGGGTTTTGTTTTTTTTTTTGCTTTTTGGAGGGCAATTGGTGTTAAGTGACTTGCCCAAAGTCACATGGCTACTAAGTGTGTCAAGTGTCTGAGGCCAGTAAGTGTGTCAAGTGTCTGAGGCCGGATTTGAACTCAGATCCTCCTGATGCCAGGGCTAGAGCTCTCTTCACTGTGCCACCTAGCCGCCACTAGGTGGCTATAGTTTGGTTTTTAAGGTGTAATTTTCTTCAGTATTTTCTTGTTCTTTACCAAACTGTTGACTCATTTTTCATGATTTTCTTTCATCATTCTCACTTCTCTTTCCAATTTTTCCTCTACTTCTCTTAGTTGATTTTCAAAACCCTTTTTGAGTTCTTTCATGGCCTGAGATAAATCCATATTTTTCTTGAAGGTTTTGGATGTAGGAGCTTTGACTTTGTTGTCTTCTTCTGAGTATATGTTTTGATCTTCCTTGTCAACAAAGTAAGTTTCTATGGTCAGAGGTTTTTATTCTGTTTGCTCATTTCCCAGTCTATTACTTGACTTTTTTTTTTCTTTTTGGAGGGGGAAAGGCAGGGCAATTGGGGTTAAGTGACTTGCCCAAGGTCACATGGCTAGTGTTAAGTGTCTGAGGTCAGACTTGAACTCAGGTCCTCCTGATTGCAGGGCTGGTGCTCTATTCACTGTGCCACCTAGCCACCCCTATTACTTGACTTTTTAACTCTTTCTTAAGGTTTCCAGGATGAAGGACAAACTGTCCCAACTTTCAGGGATTTTGTGTGGCTGTTTTCAGATACACTTCTAGGGACCTGTAAGTTTTCAGTGCTCCAGGGTGGTCTGAGCTAAGGAGAGGCTCTGTCCTGTGCTCTGGCCTGTGAGTGACCACAAGCACTCTTTTCCACCTTGGAACTGTGATGAGGGTCCCTGCTCCACCTTGACCTGCAAGTTTTGCTTGTGCTTCTCCTTGCCTCAGGACTACCAGCCAGGATTGCAACTGAGATCCAAGTATGGGCAAAGCAACAGAGTCCAGGGGCGGCTAGGTGGCCCAGTGAATAGAGCACCCGCCTTGGAATCAGGAGGACCTGAGTTCAAATCCAGCCTCAGACACTTGACACTTACTAGCCATGTGACCTTGGACAAGTCACTTAACCCCAACTGCCCTGCCTTCCCCCTCCAAAAAAAAAAAAAAAGCAACAGTTCTGCCTCAGTGCTAGCCAAGAGACCCCTAAAATCCCCTCTGACCAGTTGTTTGATCCCCTTACCATCTGTGAGCTGAAAGCTCCAAAAGCAGCCACTTCTGATTCAGCCATTCCCAAGGCCTGCTCCTGGTTTGTTAGGACCAGGGCTGTGCTGGCACGGCCTACGTTGGACTGTGCTCCTCTCTCACCCAGATCCAACAGACATTTCCTGCTGACCTTCTAAGTTGTCTTTGGCATCTGTGGACTGAGAAGCCTGGAAACTACCACTGGTGCCAGTGATTCAGTTGCTCCAAGGCCTGCTCTGGTTTGTTGGGCCCAGTCTGTGCTGATGCAGCCTGTGCTGAACTGCATTCCTCTCTCACCTTGGTGCAACAGATGTTTCCTGTAAACATTCCAGGTTGTCTTGCATTGGAAATTTGTTTCACTCTGTCTTTTTGTGTGTTCTGATGCCCTAGAAATTGTTCAGAGTCGTTTTCAAAAGGTATTTTGAGAGATTTGGGGGAGAGTTCAGGCAAGTCCTTCCCTTTACTCTGCCATCTTGGCTCTGTCTCCCTATACATATTATTCCTGAAAATAAATAATGTACCCTATTAGATTCATTTCATGAGATCATCATAATCATAGGCCTAATACCTAAACTAGGGAAGGAGAAAGCACAGGAGAAATACATACCAATATCATTAATGAATATTGATTCAAAACTTAAAAAAAATCCTGTCAAATAAACTATAGCAATTCATCCAAGAAATCATTCATTAAGACCAATATGAATTTATACAAAGGATATAAGGATGATTAAACATTATGAAAACAATCAACATAATTAATCATATTAAAAACCAAAAGAGAAATTCAAAACCACCTTAAGTGTGTGTGTGATCAAAAGTTATTCCTTAATATGTAAATGGTCAAAGGATATAAACAAAGAGTTCTAATAAAAATGATAAACTACTAACAACCATATAAAAGAATGCTCCAAATCACTATGAATGAATGAAATGCAAATCAAAACAACAAGGTTCCATCTCACATTCAGCAAATTGACAAAGAAATCCAAAAATAGTAATATTCAATGTTTAAGGCATTTTGGGAAGATAGGCCCAATCGTGCATTTTTGGTGGAGGTATGAATCAGTTTGACTATTTTGAAAAACAATTATGTAACCACAGTAACTAAACTATATATGCCCTTTCACCTAAGATTCTGTTCCTAGGCTTATAGCTCCAATATGCACTAAAATATTTATAACAATACTTTTTGTGGAAGCAAGGAATTGGAAGCAAAGTAGACAGTTGCTGATTGAGGAATAGCTTTTAAAAAATTGTGTCACAAGCACATGATGGAACATTACTGTGCTATAAGAAACAGCAACTATGATGAATACAGACAAGTGTAGAAAGATTTATATGATCTGATATAGAGTAAGTAGAAGGAAGTAAGTGAAGATAGAATGAAGTAAGCAGAGGCAAGAAAACAATACATACAATAATTACAGAAATGTAAATGGAAAGAATAACCAAATGAAAGATCTCACAAAAAAATGTACTTTAAGGGGCAGCTAGGTGGTTCAATGAATAGAGCACAGGCCCTGGAGTCAGAAGAACCTCAGTTCAAACCCGGCCTCAGACACTTAACACTTACTTAACACTGTGACCTTGGGCAAGAAACTCAACCTCAATTGCCTCGCCTTCTCCCCTCAAAATAAATAAAAATTTAAATGTACTTTAAAAAAGAATATTTAAGACAGTAACTGCGGTAAATAAGATAGCAAATTGATTAGGGAGGTGTAAAAGGATTGCCTTATGACATTGAGGACCCTGGTGAGATTATCTAACATAAATGTCTAATAGACTCAGTACAATTTAATTTTTCTCTACTTTTATTCATAGTTCATAAATAGAACCAAAAATAGAGATAATTGGGGTTTAGCAAGGTAACAGGAAAAGAAAGAAAGGATTCAAGTGTAAAGAGTAATATAAAGTTTAACTGATCCCCCAACAGGTTGCTCTAGAGAAAAGAGAAAAGTGTAGATATGGGAAAGAATTAAGGGGTCAAAGTATTGAGGTCATAGTGAGGATGAAGAACACGATTAGTAAGATCATAAGTTACAGGAAAAGATAGAATAATAAAATATTATTATCAGATAAAGAAATTTTGGATTTTATCAATATGGAAATATAAACACTTTTGGGTGATGGCAATATCCAGGGTATGACCATCTCTGTATGTATCTGAGGTAGAGGAGAAGGTCATGAGAACTGAGTAGATTTAAGAATTAGGAGTATCCAAACTAGCTTATCTTAGGGGACATAAAAATGTATGTTGAAGTCAATCAATCAACAAATACTTATTAATTTCCTGCTATGTGTCATGCATTGTGCTAGGCACTGGGGAAACATGTAAAAAAAAAAGAACAAAATAGTCTACTCACAAATGAACTTAAATTCTAATGGAAGATATGAGTACATATAAAAATATATAAAACATAAATACAGTGTTCACACACACATATACACCAAGTTAAATACAAGGTATTTTCAGAGGGAGGACACTTACACTTGGTGTGGATTAGGAAGGGCGTTATGTGGATGACGGTGTCTGATCTATCTCTTACAGGAAGAGAGGGATTCTATGAAGTAGAGGTAAGGAAGAAGTACATTCCAGGCATTGTGTGGAGATAGGAGATGGAGTGTCATGAAGTAAGGACAGAGAGAAAGTCAGTTTGACTGGATTGAACAGATACAGGAGACCAGAAGTTCTATAGTACAAGGGCAGAAGTCTTACACTGAACTCATTTATGATGGAAAGAGGATATCCTAGGCAATAACAGATAATGACCACTGGCACCTAGATTAAGTGATAGTGTGGACCTCAAAGGAGGAGAGGTTGCTGAATGATGGTTCTAGAAAGTTTAGAAATGGCATTGGGGAGCATAGAGTATTCCAATTCCCATTCCACTACCTCCCATGATCATTGAGGTGGGGCACATGAATGAAAGTATAAAAGATGGCTGGGGGGGAGGGCGGGGAGCCAAGATGGCGGAAAGGAAGCAGTAACCTCGCTGAGCTCCTTGGTCACTAAGTCTCAAAGGGTGAATCTGAGCGGATTCCGGGGTGACGAAGCCCAGTGGAAGACAGAGCGTCGCAGAATCCAGCCCAGGAGGTTGCCCAGTGTGTCCGCACAGGTCGAGCGCAGAGCGCGTGGGGTCTGCACAGCTCAGACCTAAGAACAGACAAGCAGACTACACCAGAGAGAGAAAAAGCCCCAGCCTGCAGACTTACCAAGGACGAATCGCAGTCATCTCTTGGACGGGTAGGATCATTGGAGCCAGGTAGGAGAGTCGGGCCCCCAGTGGAGAGAGTGGCTTCTCTGGCTGCATTCGGCCCCCAGCCTGGAAGGTTGGAGACTGCCTGCCTGTATAATACAGGGGCTGGAATGGCAAAGTAAATTCTAGCTGCTCCGATCCTCCCATCCCTCCTTCATGAAGCAGAAAACCCAAAGATAAGTCTCCCACCCAGATTGAAATCCCAAGTTAATGGGAATAGCCTCAGGCTTGAGAATCTCCAAGAAGGGGAGTAACTGAGACTGCCAGGAATCTGAAGAGAAGAGAGGGAGGGGTCCCAACAACCCCACCTCACCTCACCAACAAAAGCCTAATTATAGCCCAGGGGTATAGAGGCAGAAATCTGAAGTGGTCAGACTCATCCCCACCTACACATCTACATTCCTCACTGACTTCCCTGACTTAGCCATAAACTAGCCACCCAGAGGTATTCAAAGTCAGGGATCAGGCCCCAAACTCATAGCCTGAGAAACTAAGAAACAGGAAGTCACAATGGGAAGGAAGGAAGCTGAAAAGGAGAAGGGGAAGGCAAGAAAGTCTATTCAAGCATACTATGCAGAGCAAGAACAACAAAACACACAGGACAATATAGACTCTCTGCCCACACCAGAGACCACAGAAGGAAACATGATCTGGTCTCAAGCCCAAATAGCATTCCTGGAGGAGCTTAAGAAAAATTTTAAAGACCAGATCAGGGAGGCAGTGACCAACTTGGAAAAAAAAATACCTCCCTAAAAAAGGAACTTCAAAAACTAACTGAAGACCATAATTCACTAAAAATTAGATACAATCAAACTGAAACTCAGAACTCTATGATGCAGCAGGAGTCAATCAAAAAAAACAAAACGATTGAAAAATTGGAAGAAAATGTAAAATATCTCACTGGAAAAATAACTGACCTAGAGAACAGATCCAGGAGAGACAACTTAAGAATTATTGGTCTACCAGAAAGTCATGATGAAAAAAGCAGTCTAGACAACATCCTCCAAGAGATTGTCAAAGGAAACTGTCCTGAGGTCCTGGAATCAGAAGATAAAATAGCTATTGATAGAATTTACCGGACTCCTCCTGAAAGAGATCCCAAACTGAAAACTCCAAGAAATATAGTAGCCAAATTCCAGAATTTGTAATTAAAGAAAAAATTATTAAAGAAAAAATTCTACAAGCAGCCAAAAAGAAACAATTCAAATATCGAGGAACTACAGTTAGGATCACACAGGACCTAGCAGCTTCTACATTAAAAGAGCGGAGGGACTGGAATTTGATATTTCGTAGGGCAAGAGAGCTAGGACTACAAAAGAAGGATTAACTACCCGGCAAAACTGAGTATAATCTTTCAGGCAAGGAGATGGACGTTTAATGAAGTAAGGGACTTCCAGACTTTCCTGATGAAAAAGCCAGAGCTCAATGGAAAATTTGATCTCCAATTACAAGACTCCAGAAGGACATAAAAAGGTAAACAAGGGTAATATAGACTCACACATGCAGAAGTGCACACACCCACACCCACAAACACATGCTCATTACTTGGGATGCAACAAGAGCAAAATGTTCACATCCCTATATGTGGAGCTGATAACTGTCAATATTCGAAATCTTTATGATTATCATGACCTTCAAAAGGGTTATACTTAGAGGGTATGGGTATGAATGCACTAACATGGAGTCTTAAAAAAAAAAGACTATTAAGGGGATCAAAGGTACTGTAATGGGAAAAAGGAAAGGATGAGCTAGGAAAAGGTAAAATATGCCATCTGGAGAGGCATCAAAACACACTATAGAAGAGGGGAAAGAAAGAGGGAGAAGAACATCATTTAAACACTATTCTCACTGGTTCTGGTTCAAAGAGGGATCAAATTAATCAGTGAAGTTTAAGATTCTAACGTGAATAGACACATAAATTCATTAAATAGAGGAAAAGGAGGGAGGGAGAGGAGCACTGTTTGAAATTTACTCCCATTGGTTTGGAATCAAACGGGGAGTAATTTACTCTGATAAGTATAAAAATTTATTGTGTCCTATAGATAGTGGGAGGGTAAGGGGTGTGTGAAAAGGAGGAGACTAAAGGGAGGGATTAGAAGGGAGGGAAATAGTAGTAAGGGGAGAGGGTAGGTTAAGAAGGGGGGTCACTGGGTGGGAACACTGAGGGAGGGGGCAGTCAAAAGGGAAAACTTCAAGGAGGGGAAGGGAGAAGGAAGAAACAAAAACATTAACAGGGGAGGGAATAGGCTGGAGGGGAAGAGACGGATAGTCATCATTACTGTGAATGTGAATGGGATGAAGTTTCCCATAAAACAGAGGCGGATAGCAGAATGGATTAAAAACCATAATCCTACAATATGCTGTCTACAAGAAACACATTTGAAACAAAGGGATACCCACAAGGTAAAGGTAAAAGGTTGGAGTAAAATTTATTATGCCTCAGCTAAAGTAAAAAAAGCAGGGGTAGCAATACTTATCTCAGATAAAGCAAAAGCAAAAATAGATCTAATTAAAAGAGATAAGGAAGGAAACTATATCCTACTAAAAGGCACCATCGAGAATGAAGCAATATCACTACTTAATATATATGCACCAAGTGGTATAGCATCCAAATTCCTAGAGGAGAAGTTAAAGGAATTAGAGGAAGAAATAGATAGCAAAACTATACTAGTGGGGGACCTTAATCTCCCCCTCTCTGAACTCGATAAATCTAACCTCAAAATAAACAAGAAAGAAGTTAAGGAGGTGAATAGAATCTTAGAGAGACTAGATATGATGGATCTCTGGAGAAAACTGAATGGGGATAAAAAGGAATTTACTTTCTTTTCAGCAGTGCATGGTACATACTCAAAAATAGACCATGTACTAGGGCATAAAAACCTCACAATCCAGTGCAGAAAGGCAGAAATATTAAGTGCATCATTCTCAGATCATGATGCAATAAAAATTATATGCAATAAAGGGCCAGGGAAAGATAGACTAAAAACTAATTGGAAATTAAACAATTTAATCCTAAAAAATTGGTGGGTCAAACAAGAAATTATAGAAACAATCAATAATTTCATTCAAGAGAATGATAATAATGAAACAACATACCAAAATTTGTGGGATGCACTAAAGGCAGTTCTCAGGGAAGTTTTATATCCCTGAGTGCATACTTAATTAAAGCAGAGAGAAGGGAGGTCAATGAATTGGACATGCAATTGAAAAAGCTAGAAAAAGAACAAATAGAAAATCCCCAATTTAGTACTAAATTAGAAATATTGAAAACCAAGGGAGAAATTAATAAAATTGAAATTAAGAAAACTATTGAATTGGGGCGGCTAGGTGGCGCAGTGAGTAAGAGCGCTGGCCTCGGAGTTGGGATGACCCGAGATCAAATCCGGCCTCAGAAAATGAGCACCCACACACAAATAATGACTAGCCATGTAACCTTGAGCAAGTTACTTAACCCCAATTGCTTAAATAAAAAAAAAGAAAACTATTGAATTAATAAATAAAACTAAGAGCTGGTTTTATGAAAAAATCAACAAAATTGATAGACCCTTAGTCAATATGATAAAAAAGAAAGAAAGAAGAAAACCAAATTATGAGTATCAAAAATAAAAAGGGTGAATCTACCTCTAATGAAGAGGAAATCAAAATAATAATGAGGAATTATTTTTCCCAATAGTATGCACATAAATATGACAATCTTAGTGAAATGGATGAATATTTACAAAATCACAAATTGCCCAGATTAACTGAAGAGGAAGTGAATTACCTAAATAACCCCATCTCAGAAAAAGAAATCAAACAAGCCATCAATGAACTCCCTAGGAAAAAATCTCCAGGGCCAGATGGGTTCACTAGTGAATTCTATCAAACATTTAAAGAACAATTGATTCCAATACTCTACAAACTATTTAGGAAAATTAGTGAAGAAGGAATCCTACCAAACTCTTTCTATGACACAAATATGGTACTGATTCCTAAATCAGGAAGAGATAAAACAGAGAAAGAAAATTATAGACCAATTTCCCTCATGAATTTAGATGCAAAAATTCTAAATAAAATATTAGCCAAAAGATTCCAACAACTTATCACAAAAATAATACACCCTGATCAGGTAGGATTCATTCCAGGAATGCAAGGATGGTTTAATATTAGGAAAACCATCAGTATAATTGAGCATATCAACAATAAAAATAGCAGAAACCACATGATCATCTCAATAGATGCAGAAAAGGCTTTTGACAAAGTACAACATCCATTCCTATTAAAAACACTAGAAAGTATAGGAATAAATGGAGCCTTCCTTAAAATAGTTGCTAGCATCTATTTAAAACCATCAGCAAGTATTATATCCAATGGGGATAAACTAGAAGCCTTTCCAATAAGATCAGGAGTGAAACAAGGGTGTCCACTATCACCCCTCTTATTCAATCTGGTACTAGAAACACTAGCAGTAGCAATTAGAGAAGAAAAAGAAATCAAAGGAATCAAATTAGGCAAAAGTGACCAAGCTGTCA
The DNA here is from genome assembly GCA_011680675.1 of Gymnobelideus leadbeateri. Lineage (NCBI taxonomy): Eukaryota > Metazoa > Chordata > Mammalia > Diprotodontia > Petauridae > Gymnobelideus > Gymnobelideus leadbeateri. Next base: position 645 of record WOXC01010207.1, on the reverse strand, counting down.
CTCTTTGCAGATGATATGATGATATACTTAGAGAATCCTAGAGAATCAAGTAAAAAACTACTTGAGACAATAAATAAATTTGGCAAAGTTGCAGGATATAAAATAAATCCACATAAATCCTCAGCATTCCTGTACATCTCTAATAAAACTCAACAGCAAGAGATAGAAAGAGAAATCCCATTTAAAGTCACTGTAGACATTATAAAATATTTGGGAATCTACTTGCCAAAACAAACCCAGAATCTATATGATCACAACTACAAAACACTTCTCACACAAATAAAAACAGATCTAAATAGTTGGAAAAATATCAATTGCTAGTGGCTGGGTCGAGCTAATATAATAAAAATGACAATTTTACCCAAACTAAATTATATATTTAGTGCCATTCCAATCAATTTACCAAAAAACTACTTTGTAGAGTTAGACAAAATAATAACAAAATTTATTTGGAAAAACAGTCTAGAATATCAAGGGAATTAATGAAAAGAAATGCTAGGGAAGGTGGACTAGCTATGCCAGATCTTAATCTGTATTATACAGCAGCAGTCATCAAAACTGCTTGGTACTGGCAGAGGTGTAGAGTAGTGGACCAATGGAATAGATTAGGCGCAGGAGAACCAGCAGTTAATGAATATAGTAATC
>WOXC01010206.1:0-160764 GCA_011680675.1 Gymnobelideus leadbeateri | reverse complement strand
TGGAAACACAATCAGAATAGCCCAGGACCTGGCAGCTTCTACACTGAGGGATCGAAGGGCATGGAATATGGTATTCCAGAGGGCAAAAGAACTGGGAATGAACCCAAGGGTCACCTACCCAGCAAAACTGAGTATTTTGTTTCAGGGAAAATATGGTCATTCAGTGGAATAGAGGACTTTCAAGCATTCTTGAGGAAAAAACCAGAGTTGAATAGAAAATTTGACATCCAGACACAAGAAGCAAGAGATGCCTGAGAAGGTAATCAGGGAAAAGAAATCAAAGGAACTTATCAAAGTTGAACTATTTACATTCCTATATGGAAAAGCAATATCTGTGACTGATGATATCTTTCTCACTATGAAAATAATGGAAGAAGGGGGTGTGGTCATATGAATACATATGTGAATGTGTGTGTATATGGTTACAGTTATATATGGATAGGGCATAGGTTGATTTTGTTGGGAAGGGAGAGTACTCAAGGGATGAAATTATGAGGTGAGAGAGGAAAGTGGCAAGAGGAGATGGGGAGAGACATGGTAGGGTAAACTATCTCATGTAGGGAAGTGGGTGCAAAGGAGGGGGAGAATAAGGAAGGCTAAAAAGGCAAAACCACATTCACATTGAATTTGGTTCAGGGAGAAAATGACATACATACTAAATGGGATATCTCAACCTGCAGCAGGATAGGGGGAAGGGGGATGAGAGGAGGGATGATGGATGGGAGGGCATCCTTGGGGTGAGGGAGGTTGGAAGTACCCACTATAGAAGAGGGACAGGATCATGTAGGGAATGGACCAGGTGGGGAGTGGGATGAGTGGGAGGGAATTATAAGCAGCCTTGTACAATATATCTACTATGATAATGTTTTGCATAGCTAGACATGTACAACATGTACTGAATTACTTATCTCCCCAGAGGGAATGGGTGACAAGGGAGGAAGAAATGGATCTGAAATTCGAGGTCTTAACATTAAATGTTTCAAATATATATAAATACTATTATTAATACTCTTTTGCTTATAATTGGGAGATAAGATGTGCAGGCATGGGGACACAAAGATTCACCTTCCTCTAATGGAAAAGTCGAAGGGGGTATGGGAGAAGGTATGGGAGAGAGCAGATTGGAGGAAACGATATCTTGTGGGACTGCTATTCTGGGAGGTTGGGTAGGGGAATAATGGGGGGAAAATGATTGTAACTCAAAACCTGGCGGAAATGAATGATGTAAAACAGAAGTTAATAAAGCATTTGTTTAAAAAAAAAAATAGAAAAAAATGGAGGGCTCTGTCTTCTGGGGAATGGGCAGCAAGTAAGAAAGGGTATTCCCCATGGCTGCTGCTTTCATATTAAGCTGTTATCTTGGCCCCATAGAGCTGAAAGGAGAGGTCTTGGTGAATCAACTCTGTTGGGTAGGTCCTAGCATTATAATAACAACTCCAATTCAACATTTAAATATGAATAAAGGATTTTTCTTGCAATAAAAAAAAAAAAAAAAAGAATCATCCCTTCCTTGGGGCGGCTAGGTGGCGCAGCGAGCAGAGCACTGGCCCCAGAGCCAGAAGGACCCGAGCTCAGATCCGGCCCCAGACACCCAACACACAAACAAAAACCCAGCCGCGTGACCCCGGGCAAGTCACCCAACCCCAGTTGCACTCCAATCCCAGCTTCAATCCCTGGCTTCAATCCCAGCTCTTTTGCCCTCTGAAATATCATATTCCATGCTCTTCGATCCCTCAGTGTAGAAGCTGCCAGGTCCTGGGCTATTCTGATTGTGTTTCCACAATATTGAAATTGTTTCTTCCTGGCTGCTTGTAGTATTTTCTCCTTGATCTGGGGATTCTGGAACCTGGCTATAATATTCCTGGGAGTTTTCTTTTGGGATCTTTTTCAGGAGGTGATCTGTGGATTCTTTCAATCTCTATTTTGCCCTCTGGGTCTAAAACATCAGGGCAATTTTCCTTGAGAATTTCTTGAAGGATGATTTCTAGGTTCTTTCTTTGATCATGGCTTTCAGGTAGTCCAATAATTTTTAAATTATCTCTCCTGGATCTATTTTCAGGTCAGTGGTTTTTCCCATGAGATATTTCACATTGCCTTCTATTCTTTCATTTGTTTGGATCTGTTTAATAGTATCTTGATTTCTCATAAAGTCACTAGCTTCCATTTGCTCCAGTCTAACTCTGAAGGAATGAATCTCCTCAGTGAGCTTTTCAGATTCTTTTTCAATCTGGCAAATTCGACTTTTTAAGGCATTCTTCTCCTCATTGCCTTTCTGAGCCTCTTTTGCCATTTAAGTTAGTCTATTTTTTAAGGTGTTATTTTCCTCAGTCAGGCTGTTGACTGTCATTTCATATTTTTCTTGCATCTTTTTCATTTCTCTTCCCAAATTTTCCCCCACTTCTCTTATCTGCTTCTTAAGGTCCTCTATGGCCTGTAGCCAGCTTGTATTTTCATTTGGGGCTTTTGGAGCAGGACTTCTGACCTCACAGTCCTCCTCCATGCTTTGAGCCTCTTTGCCCCCAAAATAGGAGTCCAATGTTGAACTTTTCTGTTTATTTTGTTTCCTTTGACTAGGCATGTTGCCACTTAATTACTTGATTTTGGGGCTTGTTGCCACAGTAGGACTCTGCCACCAGACAGGGGAGCTTCCGCCCAAACGTGGTGTCTTCACAACTTCCGCCAGTTGTGTGGCCTCTGTAAAGCCTCCACCCACTCTGGCAAATTGGATACCCACCCCAAACTTCCCCCCCCCCCAGTCCACAATCCAGATCCAGGCAGTTTAAAGCAAGAGCGATTAACCCCCAGAGTGATTGCTGGATCTCCCTACAGTTCGCAGACCAGGAACTAGAGCCACTAGTGAAGCTGCAAAATGGCTTCTGTGTTGCTGTTTCTTCAGCAGCTTTTTGCCCCCAGGGAAAGAAGCCACGTGTTCCCCAAATACTGGTCCCAAAGTCCATAGGGCACTAACCTCTCACTTTGTCCTAGGCATATCTGTGCTGATAATTCTGGAATCCCCACAATTGCTGGTGTTCTGGGGTCCCTCCAGCTGGCTGAAGGCCCGGCCACCCTGGGGCTAAAATCATGGACCTGGGCTCGGCTCTGCATGCTGTGCTACCTGCTCTCAGAGCGCTGGGCTGTCCTCAGCAGGAGGTTAGCTTCTCTGTGCCGTTCTGTGGGTGCTGTGGCTCCAGAAGTTGTTCGGAGTCCCCTTTCACATTGTTTGAAATTTGTGTGGGGCAGAGCACATTGGAAATGCTGTTTCTACTCCGCCATCTTGGCTCTGCCCCACAACTACTCAACTCTTAATTTTGTTCTGTTTTCTTTAGAAATAATAGGGGTTTTTAGGGTGAAATATGTCGAACAAAATAGGCTAATAAGGAAACTCAATGTAAGTGCCCTCTCACCACTTTCTCATTTCTCTTTTATCAATGAATTCAAGTCACTAAGTCTATATGGTCTACCTCCCAACCTAGAGAAAGAATTTGTGGATATGATTGCTGAGCTGACTTTCATCAAGAATAATGGAGACCAGGAGATGTGCTTTAGAATTGTACAGCATCAAACATCCCAGTCTTCCATGAGAAGAAGAAGATAAATTCAAACTATGATAGGCTAGTAAGCCTGATTTTAGTTCCTGTCAAATTCTAGGACATATTAATAAATGGATGGTTTGTGATTGTTTTCAATGGAAAATAGTAATGGTTTCCCTAAGAATAAGCCATGTTAGTCTAACTTCACTTAACTTCTCTGACAATATTACTAGACTAGCAGATAAAAGGTATTTCATGGTTAGCATATGCCTGAATTTCTGCAAGAGAGGTTCTCACAATACCCTTTCTAAACCATCTGTAGAGATTTAGGATAGATTTTGAACTTGTTGAAAGACAGGACCCTCAGAATATGATAAAGGAATCCATATCAACCTGAATGGTCTTCCTTGGCCTCTCTGTTCAAGAATTTTATAAGTGATTTGAATGAAGGCATAAATGACATGATTACCACATTTACAAATGATATAAAGTTTAAGTAGATAGACATTTAATTACCAAATTCCCCTTTTCCTTCCTTTCCAATGAAATATGTTCCTTAACAATTGTAGGGGTTATGCAGGCAAAGGAGCTGCAATTTTAAGCAGACCCTCAACAGAGTCTAAGGCATGATATGATCATTTCATTCCTTCCTGGACTAGACTGGATTCAGGTCTTGCCAACAAACTTGAAGCCTTGTCCCTAGAAGTAGTGCCACCAGACAGTGGCTGGTTCCAGGCCCTATCAACTAATTGGAAGCTACTGAATGTTCAGGTAGTGTGACCCCCAGTGTGAGTCAGGGAATTGAATCTGTAATAGAAGTTCTCTCCTACCTATTTTCTGACCTAGGGGTTTAAAATCATCAATTATACTCTGGAGTCAGGGTTACAGCATTTTTGACTGATTCTAATCTGAGCCTGAAAACTGAATCTACAATCCCATTTTTGAATAAGAGAGAAAATACAGCATATCCACCCACCTCTGGCTCATAGTCCTTTCCCTGGTCACTTGTATGCTGGTCAAATTCCTGTTCTTGTGCTAAAAGAGTGATCTACTGTAGTTTCTCCTTAGACTTCCTAATCACTTCTTCGTCTGGTGCTTTTAGATATCAGTTGGAGTAGTTGTAGAGAGAGTTGAGCACTACTGAATCCTCCTACTATGCCATCTGTGCTGGTCTCTCTGTATAATTTTCAACAATATGGTATTCAGGGTTTTTTAAAATTGTGTTCTGAGAAATATTTTATTTTTAATTTCTTTCTGCATATCCTGTTATCAAGGTCAATTATCTTTATCTGTATGGAATTAATATTTTCTTATTTTAAAAAATGGACATGTTTTCCTTTTGCTTTACAAACAGTTCCAGATTAATTACATTTTGTGAAACCTCCCATGAAATAAAGTAAAACAATTAAGAAAAACGAAAAATATTTTTACTATATCAGAAAGTGCATATAAGATTTCATATCTCTAGCTTCCCAAATTCTTTAAAGTTTTTTTTCTTCTTTTTTGGCAAATTTTCTTCCACTTCTCCATTTTTATTTTATGTTTTAAAGTGTGTTCCTTTGAGAATAATTTTATTGTGTTTTCCAAATTCTGTACCTTCTTGTTTATCTTTTTACATTCTGATTTGAGAGTTCTAATTTCTGTTCCAATTTCTAACTTAAGATCATGTGAATTTTTTTTTCTCTTTTGAAGCATCCAATACTTTCTTTTCTGTTGTTCTATGATATCTGAGGAATTTGTAGAATTTTCTCTTTTTTTTTTCCACTGGGGATTTTTGGTTCATTTTCTTCCACAGTATAATATTTGCTGAATGTGTTATGTTCTTTATTGGAGCTTTTCATTTTTTTTTTTGCTTCTGTTTTCATGAGAATATTTTTTTTTGTTTGTTATGAGCTTAGATTTTGCTCTGACTTTCTAAGATATTCTGTCTTTAAGTAATTTTTTAAAATGTCTTGTAGCTTTTCTCTAACTTTCTTTATCACTTTTTGTTATGCAGCCACTCAGAGGTGGGCACCTTTATCATTCTCACATTATAGGGTCTAACAGACTGGTTCCCTGTACAGATTAAACTCCATGGGGAGTGAACTGACCACTTTAGGTTTCTAAATCCCTTTCCTACAGACCTAGATGCTACTAGGAGTTCCTTTCTAATCAGATCTGTGCTGCTCCATTTTCTACTCTCCTCAGACCCACCTTTCCCATTTGTTTTCCCCTTTATTCATATGAAAGAGAAAAATCAGTACTTTTTGTTTCTGATGGCATATTGGGCCTGGGCTTTAAATTTAATAACTGCTATGAAGTAACCAGGAATTCTCCCACCAAAGCCAGATTCTGAAGCCCAAATCTGGGAGATTGTACATGCTGTACCTAGCATATATTATTTAAAGGGAATTCTAAATATTTCTACAATATTTTTGTCTTATCTTATAGGTTGAATTTTAATACTTTAGGTTTAGATTTTCTTTCTTTTGAGGCTTGAGCAATATATGGAAAATAGCTATGCCATCTTATCCTCTGTAATCCCTATTTACTCTTATCATACCCATATTTCAAACAAATTTGGTAAGCTGATATTTTAGATAACTGTAGATTTTTAAAAAGTAGCTGCTAGGAATAGGCACAATGAAAGCATTAAGAAAGATAGTTGATAACAAGGAAGGAGTTAGAAAAACTATTATAAAAAAGTTTCAAGACCTACTCCCTCCAAATTGCAATAATCTGGAAGCTATTTTAATATGTAAATACATATAACCCAATATACTTTAATAACCATTAAGAACAATTCAGTGAAAGTCAGTATTTAATGATCTTAAGGATAAACCTGAGTGATGAATAAACTGCTAAGTTTTGGTCATTTTTCTCTATTCTAATAATTTAGAGAAGTAGATGATTCTTTTTAGAAATCTATGAGAGGTGTTTGAAATGAAAAAAATCACTAAAGTTTGGCACTTAAAATAATGATCTTCAATTTTTCAAAAATATATATTTATGCAAAAACATTGTACAATGATTAAGAATAAATAATATACTCAGAATCATCATCATTATGTTAATAATAAATTTACCATTCCTCTACAATTTTTTAACACAAAAAATACCAATAAGGTCAAGCATATTACACTTAGTCATTTGAAACAACAACAATAAAACTACACACACAGAGAACTATACAAATACTAGTTGAGGGTAAGAGTAATAAGTAAAAATACCACTGTGTAGAAAATGGTGAAAGTAATTAATTTTTTGTCCATGTCCATAAACATCAATAATCATCATGATGCCATTCACATTGGAAAGCAAAACAGATGAAAATTTCATTTGCCTAGATTATAATCTCCCATAGGACTGAAGCCCTAATAAGTATAGCTCCCATTTTTCTAGTGTTTTAACTACATTTTCCTCACAACAATCTCATAGGTTACTTAATGCATGTATCAGTATGCCAATTTTATAGATGAAAAAATTATGTTCTCAGAAAGAAGTTCTTTGCCCAGGTTTATCTTGATTGAGTTTGAACCTAGGTCTCTTCTAAGATAAGGGTTCTTTCTACTATACCATTGTATATAATTTCATCAGCAGTCTATTAAGAGTCATAAGTCTAATGGGTACAAGGCTGGATTTGCAGTCAAGAGAAATGGGTTTGAACTAGGTAGACCTCAAATATTTACTAACTGTATGGTTTGAAACAAGTTACATCCACCCCAGTAAGCCTTGCTTTCTTTGTCTGTAACTCTGATGCTAAATAATTTTTCATCTCTATTCCAATTTACTGCTGAATGGACTATGTAGACTGGATCCATTGCAGATGTTACCTCACCTGGCCCTCTTGTCACAAAGTAATCTTTTTACCCCTCTGGATTTGATTATCTATCCCACTCCTCACAACAGCTTTTAGAAATTTTGTCTTTTTTCTTCAAGTCTCCCACAACCTTTCCACTCCCATGTCCTCAGTTGAGGACCTGTCCTCGTACTTTTTTTTTTTTTTTTTTTTTTTTTTTTTAGAAAAGAAACACCAACTTTATTAACACTGGCTACAGCTACAGAGAAGATGGCTGATTAGAAGAAAAGGAGAATGTGATGACAGTGACCCCAGAGGCACGCCTGGACACAGCAGCAGCCCACTCACTGCCACTGCTCTGATCCATTTCCCACCCCACTTAAAATGCTGCTATTGCTAAGGAAGGCGATTCTTGAGAAGCTGACTGCTAGACCACATTGCTCATTCTGCTGCTACTGTGGAGTTTCATGGGCAACTCCCCAAAGACTGGACTGACATGACACTAGTCTTCTAGAATACATCCATCAGTGCAGAAATGGGACTGCAGAGGGGCCTGCGCCCCAGCTCCTCATAGATAATAAAGATCCAGCTGACACCCCATCTCTCAGTGTTCTACCATCCCTAGATAGGATTCTGTTCTTTCCTCTGCCGAGTTTTTGGCGAGGGAAGAGGGGGTGGAAGAGGAAAGGGGGAGGTAGTCATCAGCAAATCTGGTGAAACTTGGGTCCCATTTTCCCCTTTCCATGGAGGTGAGGGTGGTGATGGTGTCTTCTCCAGCTGGGGCAGCAGCATGGTGGTGGGGCAAGGAGGGTCAAGTTAATCACCTCTTCTTAAAGCCATACTTCTTTCGTTCATAGAAAAGGTCAGTCTTGGAACTCCCCAGGTTGACAATCTTTGGGCAACCATCTCGATCTTTCTCCTGGATGGTACACTCCTTGCAGTAATAGGCATCGGACACTCCAGGGCCCCCACAGATCACACAGCGGCCCTGGTAGGAGCCATAGTTACACTCATCACATATCCGGACCAACGTGCAAGGACGGACATAGGAGTCACAGATCACACACTTGCCATCACATTTTTCACACAGCCTCCCGATGGCGACACCAGCCTGCTTGCGACAAAAGATCAAATCTGGGTGATGTTTAGCCATCGTTTAGCCTTAGGCCGGTCGCCGGATGCCCTGTCCTCGTACTTTAATGAGAAAACAGTAGCCCTTTAGTAGCTTTACTACTTTTACCCCCAAGAACAGAACTGCTTTTTTTCTTCTCCCTATCTCATACTTCATTCTCTCCTCCTTTACGGCAGTCTATGATGAAGATGAGACCCTTCTCTTTCTCCAGACTAGCCCCTGCATGTGGAATCTTGATCTTCTCCAGCATTTTGTCCCCACAATCATCTAGTTTTTTCTCTTTAATCTTCAGTCTTCTCTATCTCCTGGCTTCTCTGCTTTCTACAAATACGCTCATTTCTTTCCCATCCTTAAAACACTGGCACTATTGTCCCCATAAATTATATTCTTGTATGTTTTCTTTCTTTCTCAGTCAAATCCCTGTGGTATGGGGGTGGGGAGAGATTGTGTATAGTCATTTCCTTCATGTCCTTTCCTCTCAATGCTGAATCCTTTCCGATCTGGATTCTCACTTTATTACTCAACCAAAACTGTTCTTTCCAGCTACCAATTATGCTAAGAGTCAAGTCTTACAAAGAGTTATCCTTCTTGACTTCTCTGCAGCATTTTACAAGTGATCAAACTCTCTTCTTCTGGACACTCACCTTGCTGCACTTTAATGACATGCTTCTCTTTCAGTTTCTTTTCCTGTCTAACCACACCTTTGTAGCCTCCTTTGATAGTTCACCATTCATATCATACCCCCTACCTATGATCATACCCCAAGGCTCTCTCCTTGACTTTCTTTTCTTTTCTTGGTATACTTTTTTTAAAGACTTCATCAGCATTCATGGGTTTAATTATCATCTCTCTATGTAGATAATTCCCAGAGCTACCCATTCAGCCCTAGTCTCTCCTGAACTTTAGTCCTGCATCAGCACCTGCCTATTAGACATTTCCAAATGGATATTCCTTAGGCGTCTAAAACTCAAAATGTCCAAAACATAATTCAATATCTTTCTGTACAAAATCACCCCTTTTCTGAATTCCTGTATTTCTATCAAAGGCAAAACCATCCTTCTAGTCAATAAGGTTTCAAAACTCATTGGCTCCCAATAGTTTTCATTCTAATGCACCTCACATATTCATTCAGTAGCCAAATCTTAGTTCTGCATCCACAATATTTCTCACCTTCTCTCCACTTACCCAGCATTTATCTTCTGGACTATTTCAACATCCTTTTATTTGATCTCTGCACTTCAAGTCTCTTTCTACTCCAGTCCATCCTCCAAAGAGTTGCCAAAATAGTTTTCCAACACTGCAGGATGAGTATGTGGTGTAGTGGGAATTCATTTTGTATGTGGGTTGGACTAGATGGTCCTTGAGCTTTTTTTTTCCAGCTTTCAAATTCTGTAATTCTTTGGCCATCTCATTTCTCAACTCAAACTCCAATGGCTCCCTATTGCCTATAGGATCATATATTTAAAAACCTTTGCAACTTTCCCCCCACCCACATTTCCAACATTACTACACATAGCTTCCATTTATTTGGTCTATAGTCCAATCAAAGTTGTCTTCTTACCATCCCTCACGCATGACTCTTAATCCTATCTCTGTACCTTTCTACTGATTTTCATTCATGCCTGGAGTGCAGTCCTCACTTGTGTTCTTACAATCCCTACTTTACTTCATAACTCAGTTCCAGGTCCATTTTCTTCAAGAAGTCATTTTTGATCTTCATAATCCCTCCTACCATTTTTATTTTGAATAAACCTATATATTTATATGATATCTCCCCCAATACAATATAAACTTCTTATAGGCAGGGACTGCTTCACTTTTTTCTTTGTGTCTCCAGTGGTTAGCATTTTTTTCTTTAACTACACCAGTGATTTCATCAGCAAAGGTAGCTTCCCTTGAGGAACTTCTACCAAAGTAAAATTGTACTTTCTTTGAAACTTATGATATTAAAGAGATAGCTGGGCTACTGAAAAGTTAAATAACTTGCTCTGAGTCGAATAATAGTTGTCAGAAGCCAGAACTAGATTCAGTTTTTCATGACTTAGAGGTTGGCTCCATATCCATATAACCTGTCCATATGGTGCTTTCCTCTTTCTTCTCCCTCTTCTCTGTTTATGCCATGAACATGGTACATGATAGGTATTTAATGAATGTTTGTTAAATGAAATTGAATTGTTAATGGGTAGTTTTTCAAAATAGTCTATCAATATATGTGTTCTTGACAAGGACTATGAATTGTTAATCATCTGGTCTCTGAATTTAGCATTTAGGAAGAGATCACATGGAATAATGTTTAGAAAATTGCATAGTGATCTCAATGATGCTAAGCTAATCATTGCCACAAAGTTCCATCTCTTTTATAACAGTATTCTCTTGGTGATGCTTCATATCTTTGAACCATGGCGCATAAAAATCTAAGAATGAAAATTATAAGTAGCCCAAAGGGTAATAGAAAGATATATCACATTACAAGTGATGAATTTGCATGGAAGAAAACATTAAAAAATTTAAGACATTAATGAGAATATATATGGGAGAGGAAGTGGGTCAATCTTATAAGAATGAAACATGGCAGATGGACAACTTGAGTGTATGCTGGTTGTTATGTGATTTCTAAAGAAAGAAATGAAGCCCCTCCAAAGTGCTAGGTAGATCCTCTATAGAATATCACCCAACAGGGATAGTAATCAATTAGGATAAGAAGGCACTAAGGAACTGTAATCTTCATCTGTGCAGAGAATATCTACATCAATGCAATAATTAATCTTTCAGAATATCAAAGCAAAATATATTGCAGTAATTGGCAAAGCTGCTGGAATTTGACACACAATGTCCAGGAAGCAATCTTTTTCTTTTAGTAGGGAACAATTAGATCCTTATTAAAGATCTGTGTCCATCTTTGACCAACATATTCTAAAATGTGTCATGGAAAAATTATTTTCCTTAATCTTAGTACCTTGCCTCTTAGACTACATTCAATTTATCACATATACATATGTATATATATAGTCACATATGTATCTGTATCCATACATCCATACATGCATGTTTGCATGTTGTCTCCTACACTCGACAATGAACTCCTTTATGGTATGAGTTATTATTCTTTTTCTTTTTAATGTGTATATCTAGTGCTTTATGTCTGGCATATAGTAGGTACTTAATAAAAGGTAGCTAACTGATTGACTGAAGGACAGAAAACAGTGAATGAAAATAAGGTCCAATATTCTTTTGAAGAAAATACTAGAATATCAAGAGTTTTTTTAAAAAAAGCAGAGGAACCAAAGATCTAAAATTATATTATAAAGTGGCAATCCTCAAAACTATTTGGTATTGGTCAAGAAACAGAGTGGTGGATCAGTGGAATATGTTAAGTACACAAGACACAGTAGTAGATGACTATAGTAATCTACTGCTTAATAAACCCAAAGACTCTGACTTCTGGGATAAGAACACACATTTGAAAAAAACTGCTGGGAAAGAAAACTGAAAAATAGTTTGGCAGAAACTAGGCATGGACTAACACTTCATACCATATAACAAGATAAGGTCAAAATGGGTAGATGATTTAAACATAAAAGGTAATACCATAAGCAAATTAGGAGAGCAAGGAATAGTTTACCTGTCAGATCTATGGAGAATGGAAGAATGTATGACCAAACAAGAGATAGAGGACATTATAAAATGCAGAAGGAATAATTTTGATTACATCAAATTAAAAAGTTTTTGCACAAACAAAATCAGTGCAACCAATATTACAAGGAAAGCAGAAAGCTGTGAAACATTTTTACAGCAAGTCATTCTGGTAAATACCTAATTTCTCAAATATATAGAGATCTGAATCAAATTTATAAGAATACAAGTCACTCTCTAATTGATAAATGGTCAAAAGATATGAATAGGCAGTTCTCATATAAAGAAATTAAGGCATCAATAGTTATATGAAAATATGCCCCCAAATCACTATTGAATAAAGAAATTCAAATTAAAATGACTCTGAGGTACCACTTCACAACTATCAAATTGGCTAATATGACAAAAAAAGGAAAATGATAAATATTAGAGATGTGGGAAAATTGGCTTGTTGGTGGAGCTGTGAAGTAATCCTAGAGTAATTCTAAAGAGCAATTTGAACCTATGACCAAAGGTCATAAAACTGTGCATGCCTTTTGATCCAGCAATACTACTACTAGTTCTGTATCCCAAAGAGAGATCATAAAAAAGCAAAAATGACCTACATGTTCAAAAATATTTATAGCAGCTCTTTTTGTGGTGGTAAAGAATTGGAAATTGAAGGGATGTCCATCAATTGGGGAATGGCTGAAGAACTTGTGGCATACAAATGTAATGGAATATGATGAGCAGGCAGATTTCAGAAAAAAACCTACAAAGACATGAACTGACACTGAATGAAGTAAGCAGAACCAGAACATTGTACACAGGAGAATATTGTACATTCTGTACATAGAACATTGTACACATTACAACATTATATGATGATCAACTATGATAGGCTTAGCTTTTCTCAAGCAATATGATGATCTAAGACAAATCTAAAAGATGCATGATGGAAAATGCTCTCCACATCCAGAGAAAAAACTATGAAATCCTAAATGCAGAGTGAAACATACTATTTTTTACTTTTTTTGCTTTTTGTGTTTTTTCCTTTTTGTTCTGATTCTTCTCTTACAACATAACTAATGTGGAAATATGTTTAACATGATTGCATGTATATAACCTATATCAGATTGCTTGCTATCTTGTGGAGGGAGCAGGGAAGGGAGGGAGGGAGAAAAATTTGGGACTCAAATTCTTACAAAAATGGATGTTGGAAACTATTTTTACATGTAATTGGAAAAAAATAAAGTACTATTAAGTGAATAAAAGGAAATACTAAAAGAATTGAGAGAGTTCAGTTTGAAGAACATTTATTTTTAATAAAGGGTAATTTAATAATAATTGCTTTAAAAATAATTCTTCTTCAAAAGATGGAAACAATATATGTATCTGGCAATTGGGAAATAAAATAGTTGAACAAACTGGCATATGAAATTAAAGGAATATGTACTGCCTTCTAAAGACTGGACAATATCAAAAATTCAGAGAAACATGGGAAGACTGATTTAAAATAATGCAGAGTGAAGAAAATAGAGCCAAAAGAATATTATACAGTAACTAACTCAATATAATTAAAGTCAGCATGGAGGGGGGCGATAAACCTCTGATCAAATAAAATGGTCACTGTTAGTATTGGCAATGTTAAAGAACACATCCCTCCTTTCTCTTAACAATACATCAAGTTATTATTTTTTGAGAAGTTACTCTCTAAGGGGACTCTTTAGTTCAGGACTTCTTAAACTTTTTCTGCTCAGGACCACTTTTGGTGTTTTGGCAGCATTCATTGGCTTTGCGTGGCCTGAGGGCATGCACACAGCAAAATTCATATGCTTTGTGTTCAGAACCAAGGCTGTGGAGAAGTTGCACAATGAAACATGGGCAAGCGCTGCCAGAAACACCTTAGATTCATTACACATTTGATTTTGAATTAATTCTTGATTGTTGTGCATTCAGAAACCTTTTACTATTGCCAAATTTTTCACAACCCCATATGGGATCATGACCCACATTTTGAGAAGCACCTGGTTAGTTGACAAGGATCTGATGTCAAAACAATATATATCAAATTTTATGAATAAATCTCCATTTTCCTCAAGGTAAACAAAAATAGGAAAAATGACCATTGAATTATTAACAAAAGAGAGTTCAGATAGATATAAGAAAGGTGGCAGTAGTAGCGCAGAATCTGTGGTTCTTATTGATTCTCTGTTCCTGGAAGTCTTTAAAATCAGATTTGGCTAACAGGTATGCATTTGCCTAAAGCCAGGGAATGGACCAGATAAACTCATGTTTCTTTTTTCCTTAGGTCTTTATGATGCCATTTTCTGAACTCTTTGACAAGGCTGTCAATCTAGTTAGGTATAATCCTTTTCTATTTGTTACATGGTACACCAGAGATTTTCCCCCAGGGCAAACCTCCGAGGCCAAACTTGCAAACATTTATTTCCCATGCTCTTTGAAAAGCTAGTATATGGGGTAGCTAGGTGGCACAGTGAATAGAGCACTGGCCCTATAGTCAGAAGGACCTGAGTTCAAATCCAGCCTCAAGCATTTAACACAAAAATTAGCCATGTGAACTTGGGCAAGTCACTTAACCCCAATTGCGCTAATTTTTTTTTTTTTTGGATGGGAAAGTAAAGCTAGTATATGTAAAAAAAAAAAGATGAATCTATGATCTGGTCTCAGAGAGATAATTGATCTTTTGGAAACCAAGGTATGGGCTTCAGGATGTTTCCTTTGAAAGCCAAAACTGCCTCAAAGAGAAATTCTCCCTGGTTCTCTCTGGAGTCAGAGGCCATATATTCAAATCCTGCCAGTATGCCCTTCAGGTAAAATCACTTAGCCTCCCTGGATCCCAATTTCCTGATTTATAAAAGCAGATTAGATAGACTATGTTCTTCCTAGATCTATTATAAAACCTCATTTTTGATTCCCAAGTTATGTGTATGTGGGCCTAATCTCTGTACAACCCATGTGAGGCATTTTTGTTTTTTCTTAATTATCAAACATTGTTGCCTACCAGGCTAAATATTTTGAATTTCATGTAGAGTTTTAACTGACTGCTTTCTAAGCCAGCAGTATAGACTGGGAAATGACTGGAAACAGCACTTCCTCCTCAAAATTCCCTCAGGGTATGCTAGGATATAGTTATGTTCTTTCTTATGAAAACCCAAGCTTATAAAACAGATAACCTTAGTATAAGTCAATGTATTGCTAGGAGATCTTCACTTTTCAAAATATCTTAGCATTCTCATAAAAATGAACTTTCTTAAATCATGATTTGAACTTTGATTCTCATGTTACTATTCTTGAACACATATGTTGCATGAAGTATACCTGGAATACATAGTGAGGGATAATAGCCAAAATTAGTACGAGAAGTCAGTGAAGTTTTGATTTGGTCAGAATGCAGTGCAAAAGTCTGGGAGTTTTGTTGCTGGCTGACATTCATAAGAAGGAAAGGAAGGAAGGTGGACCAGCAGAGAGAAGGGCTATGGCCCTACCTTGCCTTCTTCCCTTAGCCTTTTGTTCTTACTCAATTTTATTTGAATGTGAATTAAAGAGGATCTAAGAAGTATGGTGGGCTTCACTGAGGTGGGGAGGGAAGGAGAGTAACTTCCAAAATATGTCTGTGGGACTCAGAGGTATAACTAGATGTGAAAGGAATGTCCCAACACTAAGTCAGAAAGTTGTCTAGGATCATGGACTTCAAATTAGCAGAAAACAGTCAGAAAAAAGATTAAAATTAACCTTTGACCTGAGAGATTCTGCTAACTTCAGTTGACTGCAGGGGCAGCTGGGTGTGGTCTTTCATTATTAGCTTTGTAATTAAAAAGAAATAGCTCTTTAATTCAGAAAAGTTTTCTAACTAAAGATCAGGCCTCTACAAACAGTAGAAGAGAAACTAGAAACTGACCCTAAGAGGATATAGAGCTAAAGTCCAACAGATAGTAACAGAGAATAGCTTAGTGAATCAAAGGATAGTAAAGTTGCCTAGCAGAGATAGCACAACAGAGAGCAGAGATCAATATTCTGTGTATCCCAGAAGAAATATGATATCCAACAGAAAACACAGATAGATATGTGGTCAGCTCTAGAGCACTGGAGTTATGATTTGCCTCAGTTCACAAATATTTCCTAGCCAGATAAATCCCTGAACTACACTCCCTCAAACTTATTTTCTATGTGAGTGCTTTCAACTCATGTCCTATATGTTCCATTATATGTGAGTTTCTCTTCTTTGTTAGTGTTGCTTTATTTTCTGTTCTGTTTGACTAAATGTTTAGTTTCAACTAATATATCCTCTTGTAGGATGGCCAAAGAAAATATTGGTGGGGGCTCATGAGCTATCCTTTACAAAAGATGCTGACCTACAGTTTACCTTGGATCTAATATAACATTTCCAGGACCCACGTAAGGGATATCAGTGAGGGGGCAAAACTAAAGGGAACTATGCTCCTGACAAAGGGATGTATGTACTGTCTTTGCCATCTAAAGTATTAAAATTTACTTAGAAGGAATTTCATTTCATACCTCTTTTGCAGCTCTGAAATTTGATAAAGCAAAAAGATAAAAAGAATTGGAAAAATAACAAAAATATTAATCTAATTAAAAGGAATCTTCTACAAAAGATTTATATGGTATTGTTATATATTTTATATGCACTGAGCATAATATGTATAGTTAGACATTGTTGTTCATAGCATCCCAATTTGTTTTCTGGGCCAGGTAGGAAGATTCCTCCTTTATTGACTCTGACTAAACATCTATTCCCTGGCACTGGATTTCCCATGCCTAAAAGAACAATGTTATTCCCATGATGCTGTTTGTTTGTGAGTTATGGTATGCTACAGTCTCCAAAGTTTTCCATATGCAAAAACATTTTTTAGATGTGAATAGGCTATAACACATTCCTAATGAATTGTTGTGCAAGAAGAGCAGGGTGACAGAAAATATCATAATTACCTGTTTGTTTTTTTTTTTTTTGGAGGGCAATTAAGGTTAAGTGACTTGCCCAAAGTCACGGAGCTAGTAAGTGTGTCAAGTGTCTGAGGTCAGATTTGAACTCAGGTCCTTCTGACTCTAGGTCTGGTGCTCTATTCATTGGGCCACCTAGCTGCCCAACACCTGTTGTTTTTAAGATAATTTCATTCCTGGAAAAGAAAGTAGGACAGTCAGGAAGTGAGAGTAAGGCCTTGCTGAAAGAGAGGCAGTGTACTCCAGTGATATCCATGAAATGTCAGGAAATCTAGGGAAAGGCCCTGGCGTATAGGGTAAGCTCCCTGTGGAGGATTTATGGGAAGATAAGAATGAGAGTTGGACAAAAAAAAGGTCTTGGATAAGCTGTGATCTTTATCTTTGAAGAGAAAATGCACCTTAATGAAATTACTACTTCACTGAAACATCCAAATATAAGTCCTGGCCTTCAAGAATATGTTTTAACTAATAACAAAGACTAACTATGTGCTGTGATTATTTGGAATGTTAAATTCTAGAGGGAAGAGACCAAAATTATATATGTCCTATGGTGTATATGTTATAGGTGCTCAATCTATGTTTAAGTTCCTTGAATTAAGACAGCTATAATTTTTCTGGGGAGAGAATCAAGTAATTTTAGATTTAATTTTTTTCAGCAGGGCTTAAACCCAGCTGTTTCTTGTTTCTCAGAAGCAAAAATAGCTGACTTCCATCAAATCATTTTTTTTCCTGTTTGGGGAAAGTTCTGTAGGTTATGGGTCAGGGTCCAATCATTTCATGAGGAACCAGATTTTTTTTACTTTGAGTTCCTGATGGAAAAGCAAAAATAAACAAAGCAAAAATATAAGAACATGTCAATTACATGAAATAAATCATGCTTTTTTTGGGGGGTGGGGAATAATATAGCCACAATTTCTGGATTCCTTGTAAATTTCCAGTTGATTCCTCAGTAGACTAATGCCTCCCTAGATCTTTTGTTTATAGACTCTGGGCTCTTCAAGTTCCTTGTCTTTCCCTTTGAGTGGCACTTGCCAAGGGCTCTCCAGGTCCCAAACAGTGAGAAACTTCTCTCTGAGTACCCCTAGAGGCAACTTCCAAAGAAATCCAATTGAATTTTGAAAGCCAGATGCCTCCATTTCTTCTGCCTTCTGAAGACCCTATTAAGGAGGTTCATCACCACAAGTATCTTTTATCAAATGCCTACATAAGAGCCTCCTGAGTACTGTGTAGTGGGCACAGGAAAGGTTTGCCAGGCCGAGATTTCATTGAACAAGTTTAGAGCAATTCAGTCACCAATGAAGAGTGGCACCCTCCTTGAGTATGAAGGGAAAGAATTTTGATTGTAACTCCCTTCCTCTTCACAGCCCAGTACTTGGTTTTAGCTCTTTGTGAATAGCAAAACCCTTGTCAGTGGAACAAATCCATCAGGCTTTCGTCTCTTCCCTATTCTCTGATCTCAAAGTATTCCAGGAAGGCCTTTACCTATAGCTGTCCTTCCTTTTAGATGTGATTTTTGGTTTGGATGCAAAGAATAAGTACCTGACTCACCAGGATACCTACTTGTGGAAGGATAGGAGTAGAAGGCAGCAAATTACAGTGGTAAGATCAAGGAGTTGTGAGTCAGGGGACCTGGGTTCTAGTCCCAGCTCTGTTATTAGCTAGCTGTCTGACCTTGGACAAATTACTTCACCTCTCTGATGAGTCACAGATTCCTGTCTGTTAATACTGAGGTTGAACTAGATAATTTCTAAGGTCCTCTCTGTGTCTAAAATTTTGTATATCTATGAGAAATGGACATTTGCTAAAGTCCTTTTCTAATGCTTCATTGCCATAATGAGGTAGCACTGAGTTCTGCAAGTTGATGACAGCTGAGAGACAGTCCTATCAAGTCCTAATACTCTGGAAAGACTTTGACTATTGACTTAATGTCTCGTTTGTAGAAGCTCTCGATTAGATTGGCTAAAGGGTCATTAATTTTTTAGACTCAGAAACTTTTGAAGACCCTTTCCTATATTGTAGGGGGATTGTGAACTGCCTTGGTAGAAACATTATTGACACTGATGAAATTACCCTACACAAGGACAGGAGATGTCAAATTGGACCTATTAACATAGAATCTATAGACTCACAATTTTAGATAGACAATATAATGAAATGAAAAAAATGCTTGTTTTGGAGTTGGATGGACTGCATTTAAATTCTTGCTCTGAGAAGCATGACTTTTGATTTCTCTGAGCCACAGTTTTCTCTTCTGTAAAATGGATGTAACAATACTTGCATTACCTACCTCACAGGGATTCTATGGCAAAGAGGCCTTTATCCCTCTTTAGAACTTTGCACTAAGTAGGCACTTAGTAAATATTAAAGGAATTAATGAATTAATATACAGGGTAGCCTGACATGAAAATATCCTAGCAAAACTTGGCCTTTTTATATGGAGAAAACAAGGAGCTGATAGTTTCTCCCATCTTTGGCTTAGAGGCATCAGATTGAACTACAGAAAGAATCCAACACTGTCAGCTCCCCTAGAGCTTTGCTAAAACTGTTGTTGTTACAGTGATGATTATTATTTCATTCACATACCTCATATCTGATTTCCATTTTTCCTTTGCGCCCTGCATATCTCTGCAGCTAAGTAGAACTCCCAATAGATGCAGTGAAAAGGTTATGGGTGGTGAGTTTGGTTTGGTAAGGAGAATACTTTCCGGGGTGGGGGTGGAGGAGAGGTTTATCACCTCCTCTTCTTTTCCCTCCCCAGATACATAAGCAGAGCATACGTGCTTGCTTTCACCAAATGAATCTTTCTGAGTTGTCTCATGGCATTTTGAAAAAGTAAACATGTTCTCTAATCCCACTTATTCCTTGGTTTTCCTAAGATATCAGCAAAGTATAGAAACATCCTCTCTATTCCTCCTCTTCTCACTGCAAGTTTTAGCTCTCTGTTTCAGTGAGTTTGTTTAAGTGAATTCCTGCCATGCCCTAATAGGAGAATCCCCTTAAGATACTCTTCTTCTATCAGAAAATCTTAGTACAGCTGGAGCATTATGGGGATATGGTATGGTAGAATTCTGAATTCTGAGCCAGAGGACCTAAGTTTGAATTCTGACTCAGTCAAATGCTATCCATGTGACCTTGGACAACTCACTTAACATCTCTTGGCTCCAAGTCCTGAAAAATGTATTTGTTGGACTAGATGACCTAGACTTCCATTTCTAAATCTATGACCTATCAGTCAGCCAAGTATATCTAATATGACTGGGAGTCATAGGCAGCTGGAGTATGGACAGCAATCTTCTACCCTTATCAAATCATAGCTTTGGAACTGGAAGGAACCTTAGGGGTCATCCTTATCTACCCCTTCATTTTACATGTGAGGAAACTGAAGCCAAGAGTACTGGTCCAAGGCCACTCAGCTAGTGTATCTGAAGCTAGTTTCTCTAACACCAAAGATAATGTACTTTCTACTGTACCACATGATCTCTCTATCCCATAACTTATATTGTCCATTTTCTCTTTAGTCAAGAATTGGTTTTCTTGGACGTACACAACGTACCAAAAATCCTTCCGTACATCACTTAACTCTTATTTACTTCCTGCTATTCTGTATTTCTACCTGAAACAGCTTCACCTGAAGGAGTGGTGAAGGTAACACTTTAATGAATCAATTCTTATCTATCATTCACACCACATCACCAGTAACATTCTAATCTGGTTCCTCCCTTATGATTTCATTTTCAAGCAGGTTTTCTCCCAAAGGCTAGACACACCCCTGGGTGCATATACAACCTCACTTTTCCCATATGTGGGGAAGGGTCTGGCCTCAGGGCTCCTAATGCACCCTCCCCCTTTCTTGGCCAGAATGGGTTAGGCTGCCTGCAGTCCCAGTCAGTGTTTTTGCAGCTGCAGGATGGGAGAGCTATTCCCCATGCTATTTGCGTATAGTTGGCCAATGACTGGGGCAGCTGTGCACACTCAGGAATGGCCCATTCTCCACTGAGAGGTGCTGGGCCGGAAGAGAAGGAGGAAGTGCTCTTTTGCATCCATGGAGTCCAACCAACCCATTTCGCCGCGGCATCAGACTTCTTCTTTAACTCCTGACCCGCTTTGTTAACATTGCTATTAAGTGGTTCTCGCATGACTTCTCTAGTCTTCTATTATCTCCCCAGGCAGCAGCGACAGCCTTATTAACTGCGAATGGCTTCTCGTGGCAGTGTTCCATTTCTAATATTAATAATCAGTGTTTAATAAAAACAAAGAAGGGGGGGAAACATGCCAGAAAACAGACCAGTTTGCCCTGATGCCATTTATCACCCCAGTGGGAGGCCACAAAGATTGCTGATACCTACAGCTGAGTGGGAATCCCTGAGCCAAGGACACATATTTGCATGTATACGCACATGCCCATGAACACACACACACACACACACACACACACACACACACACACACACACACATACACACTCATCTCTATCCATCTGGAACAATGCCCCATTTATCTCTTGGCCAGGTTTCAGGTGTAGGACCTCTCAGTCCCTGGAGATAGTTATCCTTAGCCACAGCTTCCAGCACAACTAATACCATTAGCCTGCCTCATTCGAATGGGAGAAGCCAAGGGCCGCTGTGTTTATTTTTCTCTTCTTCCCTTCCCCTTCCCATCAAGCCTGTCATCTGTGAGACAAATGGCTAGCTCCTGCCAAGGCCGAGGAGAGTGGAGTTAAAAATGTAGTTAATTAAATTTACTAAAAAAGATCAACCATCAAGATTAGGAGATGGATTTATTGCCACTAAAAATAAACAGGGCAGGAGGAGGACAGGATAGGAAGAAGGGGGCAGGGTAAAAAGGATTAGATCTTTGGAATGGGGGGAGATTTGGGTCTGAGATTTAAAGACTTTTTATGTGTTGAAATATCTTAAAGAGAAGCTGACACCTCCAGGGAAACTGCAGAAATTATTATAATAACAAAAAGTTTTACTTCTAGGGTTAAAGAAACCTCTTGGCTGTGTTTCCCTCTTTCTGGGATTGAGACAAAATAAAATAGGCTCTTTGTCCTTGATGGGTTTGTTGGTTCCCTAAAAGTCCCTCCTTATCCTGCTCCCTAGAACCTCTCCCAAAGGTCCTTCCTCTTCCTGGGGGAGGGGGAGAACATTAAAGGTTTGAGAGGTTTCTAGGTATATATACTAACCCCCAAATATGCCCCACCCTAGTCAGTCATTATACTTCCTCCCTTGTTTATGATTTGAAAGTTCCAAGATTTAGAGTTACTCAAATTAATAAAAACTAACATTGCCATAGTGGTTTAAAATTCAGTGTTTTCTGCTTAATATCCTTTTTGGAGTAGGTGTTATAAATATGATTAACTTTTCTTATATTTCATAGAGAAAATGGTAGAAAGTAACTTCCCCACCATTACCTCATGACAGATAAGCTTCAGAGCCAAAACTTGAACCCCAGTCTCCTGACTCCAGCTGCGATGCTCTTGCCAGAGCAGACACCGAGATGTCCTTTGTACAATAGGAATATGTAGAGTCTGTTGTTCAATTCAGCAAACATTTAGTAAGCACTAACAAACATTGTACAAAGGCACTATGATGGAACTAATTCTTTCGTCCACTAGCTATTCACAGTATATTGATCTAATTTTCAAAAGCAAGTGTATGCATCATTGCCAATTTCTGCAACTTGGAGTTTTGCTGCTAAGAATATGAGTCCCCCTGTCTCCTTTTCCCCAGTCAAAAAGATGTTTTCTCAGTTTACTCTTAAAAAGTTCATTCATAGAACCACAATATCTCAGAGTTGAAAGGGAACCCTGAGGTCAGACAGTCCAACCTGACCCATAATAGAAATTCCCTCTGCAGCATCCTCTATCAGAGGGCATCCAGTCACTTTTTGAAAACCTCCCAGTGATAAAGAATCCTCCCCTCCAGATGTAGCCCATTCTTTCTTCTCTGTATTGAACTAAAATTGATTTCCCTGAAACTCCCATCTACTTCTTGTAGTTCTGTGTTCGAGGGCTGAGCAAAACAAACTAACCCCTATGTCACATGGTTTCCTACTATCCAATGGGTTCAACAGCAAAATAACAGATTTTTGTATGTGTCAACCCATATAAATTAATTGATGACTTCCATCCTAAGGGGGTAGTTGAAAATAATAGTTGGCATTTAGAAGGGGATATAAGATTATAAAACCTTTTTTGTATGTTCTCTTATTTTAGCCTCATTACCCTGTAAAATAGACAATATTATATAGTGGATAAAGAGCCAGACTTAAAGTTAGGAAGAACTGAGTTCAAATCCTTCCTCTGACGCATTACTGATTTTCTGACCTTGGTGAGGTCATTTTACATTTCTGTGCCCTTTGGAAACTCCCTAAGACTATAAAGTTGCAGAGAAAGTGCCAACCTGCATTGGCAATGGGGGTTCCCTTATCAGGCATTCCCTATAGCAATAAAACTACAGGTGGGTTTGGTCCCTAAGGAAACAAACAAGATCAATGAGATTCCGTTCAGACCCAGTGAGATACAGTGACTCTTGTGGTCATACATCTACTAAGCAGTCCAGTGAAAATGGAAAAATCTCAGAATTTAAGCCTAATATCCTTTCCACTACAGCATACTGTATGTAGCTCAGTAAGTTACAGGACTGGGAAATATCATTGGACAAATTTGTAAGAGTTAGACAGGTAAGATGATAGAGCCAGACCAAGAAGAAAAAAGATAAAATGATGGGGTGGGCAGCTGAGAAGGAAGGACATGATAAAGGAAAAGAACACCCAAATCAAATTTCATTGATTTCATTATCTGGCTCAGTGTAGCCCTGTAATCAAGGAATGTAATCCGCTCAACCAAATGTCAGTATGTGCTGGCAACAGTGCAAGCTTTACTAAACTCTAAAATGACCATCACTCTCTTACCCTTTTACTTTCCTTGGAAGCCCACAGAAAACAGAATCAGGACATTTCAGATTAATTTACTCATTGAAATGTCATTCTGCAAAAGCTATTTGATACTCTAGAGCCTCTCTAAGCTTCCTTTGCTTTGAAACAGGATGTCTCCTTTTGCCAAACATAAACACATGGGAGGCCTGAGAATACAAGTCATATTGACTGGACAGAGAGTACTGGGTGAAGGGCAGCTAAGCTCATCCAAGACCAGCTTAGGATCCTCCCACCACTGAGGTGGACTTCATATCTGCTCTTTCTTAAACCCAGAGATCCTCTTTGTAATACAAAAAGCCTCTGAAAAAATTAGGGAAAGAAAAGAAGCCAGAAAAATAAGCATCTTCAGAGAAAAGTAGTGGTGATAGAGGGGTGTGTGTGGGGGGGGAATCGAGACGTAAAGAGAGAGAAGGAGCTGTTCCAGTGGAGTGCATGGAAGGCCAAGATTTGTTATTGTTAGTTTTCCTTTTTTCTTCCATGAGACATCAGCTCAAAACGTCATCAGCTAGAAGGATATTAATACTGTTACTTTTTAATTTCTTATACTTAATATCCAAAGAAACACAGCAGTGTAATAAAGCCAGGCTCTCTAGACACCAGAGCAATGCAAAAAAACAAGGAATGGTAACTCTGAATTGGCACACTCCACTACGCTCTGCCTCCCTGCCTAAGACAAAACCCACTCTGCTCAAAGGTGATGCCTTGTCAGGATATAATCTATTCAATAGAAGCATCAGTGAAAAAGAAAAGAGCTGAAAACCCAGGCTCCCCCACCCCCTCCAGCCAACTAAGAGCCAAATTCATTCAATCGCTAGGGATGTGTGTCAGGCACTCAAAGCAGAAACTGCCAAGTTTTCCAAAACAGGAAGGCTCATGGACTGTCTGAAAAGTCAGGTATTTTGCTCACCCAGTGGGGAGTGGGTAGCTTTTTCAAGTCTACCTCTGAGAAGGCTGGACCCCTTTACTTTCTTGTGTACTATGACTGGGCATTCAATGAGCAGTTTGTTGACCCCACCCTCTTGGCACTACCAGGTCTGGCTCAGGAGAGATGTCTTTTGCAGATCTCTGAATTATTCCTTTGTACTCTATAGTGTTTGCTCTATGTGTTTGTGTCAGGGGTGGGGGTTGGGGAGGAGGGAACACGGGGAATGAGGAATTGTATTAAGGACTTCATGTGCTTTAAAGAACCTCCAAATAGGAAATAGTAATCACTGTGCATGTCTGAACAATTACAAAAGATGTTTCAGAGTAATTCTAAATCTGTTTGGCATGTATAAGGCACACACTGTCAGACTGTCTGCCATTAAATAGCTCCTAAATAATGCAAAGATGATCAGATGTACAAATAAACAATTCAATTTGAATGATTGATTATTGGAGTAATGCTCATACACTGAATGCATGGCATTTCCAATCACATCTTCATTTCATATCTCAGGGAACACGTCTTCTTACCTCTGCCTGGGCAAAGCACTTACATGGTTGTAAGAAGTGACTGGGTTTTACCATTTACTCCTCAACTTCATTTATTCTATGACCCAAATCAAGTTGTAACTGTTGGAACTCTTTCCCCCTGTTCAGAAGAGCTGAGCAGATTTCTGGAGATTCTACCATCTAAGTCCAGACTCTCCCCAGTCTCCCATACAAAGGTGGAGAGAGTGCTTAGAGGTTCTCATGAAAGCACACTTAATATGGCTTAGCATCTGCCTCATGTATCCCTCTGAGTTCTCTCAATCATGTTTGCCCCTTCTGGAAAAAGCATAATAACATAACAGTTTCATGCAGAGTTTTCTATTTGTAGTTTGCTAATCAAAAATGGAGTGAACATAGAGAATGGTTTGCTCTGGAATGATCTTTAAATTTTAAGTAATGATGAAAGAAACGGTTGCTTTAAAAGTTTTACATATTATTTAGTTCTTCCCTGGGATATCTGGTTGTACAGATCCCTTACAAAGCCTTTAAGAATCTAATGGTGAGATAGTCATCAGAATCATCTCCATTTCTGGAAACCCAAATTGAGACCAGCACTTTGCTTTTCAGGAAGAGTGTTTTTGTGCGACTGGTGTACCACAGGCATTTAATAGATGCTTTTTTGTTTAATTGACTTGGTTGTAGACATGAAAGAGTGCTTATACCTTGAAAAAAATTATAACTAGCATTATTTGCACCCAGGGCCAGCAGCACAAGGCATAGGTAGTCCATGGAGGAGATCATTTGTGAGAAAAAATATTCTGTGGGGTGGGTAGGAGGGGAGGAGGAGGACAGCTGAAGCTCCTTGAGATTCCTGTTTTAACTAATTGCTCTTGCTAACTAGGTGTTAATATCAGCTATTTCTACAGCTCCTCCAGGACTAAAAGTTCCGTCCGTGCCCTCTAAAGTTCGGCACCCTGGGGCTGAGCCCCAGTCTCCCTGTCCTAATTACGGCTTTTTCTTGACACAGGCTTAAAAAGAGCTCATTAGGGTTGAGCCTTTGGCTCAGAGGGGCTGACTGCTTTAGCTGGGGTTGCAGAAGATTATACGTTTTCTCCTCTAGACTTACCAACAGGTTTCTGATAAAACATTTAAAACATTCGATAGTTTGGTTTTCCCCTTCTATCATCTTCTGAATGGAGTATTGTTAGAGTGATTTTATGCAGGGGGAAAAGGAATAATTGTTCTGAGCCTCAGGCAGGATAGGCGACTTGCATTCTTCTAAAGGTGAGGATGGTCTTTTGTCTCTTTATATTCTACAAAGTGACTTAGTATCTTGAGAAGTTTGAGAAGTTCCCTGCCAACTTTGACATCATCTAATCTTTGGAATAGTGATTGCGGAATTCTTGGAAAATAAAGAAATGATGTCGAAACCCTTGACAATAAATTTCATCAAGGTAGCAGTATGGAATAGTGAAAAGAGCCTTAGGAGTGCTGGACTCTCTATTCTTGGATCCAGCAGGGACTCATTATGTGATTTGATTCCCTTAGGTCTCAGTATCTCCTAGACTTAATCAATTATGTGATGATATAAAGAGAATTAGAATACACTTCGGACATTATCTCATTTGATCCTCACATTGTACTGTGAGGAAGATAGAGCAGTTATTATTCCCATTTCACAGATTTGGAAACCTTGACTCAAAAAAGGTCTAGTCTACTGATTGATCTTCCTTTTACTATCCTCTTTCATCTTTAATCCATGCTTTAGAGTGGGTGTGTCCAACTTAAATAGAAATGTATTCCTACAGGCCCCTTATTGACTTAGAAAATCACAAATTAACATTATTTATGTTATATTGAATTTTTATTTATTTTGTTAGACATTTCCCAATTACATTTTAATCTGGTTCAGGCCTTACTCCAGAGATTTGCAGGGATTCCTGTTGGATGGACATTTTTACTAAGGTAGTAAGAAAAATTGACATAAAATTCCCCAAAAGTCTGGGTCACACTTTCCTATTGTTTAACACAGGATCCATGGGGGGAAAAACGCAGTCTTGGAGAGCACAAGTAGTAAAGTGGTAATATAAGTCTTTGTGACTGGAAGTTGCGTTTTCTTCTGAGTTCTGTGAATTGTTGCTTTTATAGATTCATGAAGTTGCCTTTCCACACTGTGTCTGGCTGGCTCTCCAATGCTGCCAGCAGTTACTACTTCTTTAAAGTTCAAATCTTATCATTTTTAGAGGTTCACAATATTTTCTTCTGGTCAATGTGGAGAAGAGAAATCATTCAACCTACCCTCTTCTAGCCTCCCCCAACCCCTGAAGGCAATGCCCTTGACCAGATGTTTTAAACACGCAGCCTTGGTCATGAGCATCTCACAATACTGCTGAGTGCAGCCCAAACCATATTATAATGAAACTGGTAAATATCTAATAAATAAAAATACAATAAAACAGACAATTTTATATTTTAAAATGAAGTCAATATGAAGCCCACAGGGTTTCTTTATAAATTTTTTTTTTACTTTTAAAAAATTTATTTTAATTTTTAACATTTATTTCCCAAAGATTGAGTTACAAATTTTTCCCATCTCTTCCCTACCTCCCACCCCAAGATGACAAATGTACTGAAAACCCCTTCCCCCAATCTGCCCTCTCCTACATTCTGCCCTGATCCGCTCCCTTACTTTCTTATAGGGCAAGATGGTTTCTATACCCCATTGCATGTATATCATTTCCTGGTTGCATGTAAAAAAATTATTTTAACAATTGTTTTTAAAACTTTGAATTCCAGATTCTCTCCCTTCTCTCCTCCCCACCCCCACTGACAAGACAAGCAATTCAATGTAGGTTATACATGTGTAGTAATGCAAAATATTTCCATAGTAGTCATATTATAAAAGACTAACTATATTTCCCTCCATTCTATTCTGCCCCCACCCCCATTTATTCTATTTTCTCCTTTAACCTTGTGCCTTTTTAAAAGTGTTTGCCTCTAACTACTCTCTCCCTCAATTTGCCCTCCCTTCTATCATCCTCCTCTTCCCAACTTCTCCCCTACTTTCCTGTAGGGTAAGATACCCAATTGATTGTGTATGTTATTCCCTCCTTAAGCTAAATTCAATGTGAATAAGGTTGACTCCTTCCCTTTGACCTTCCTGCTCTCCGCCTCCATTGTAGCAGCCTTCTTGTGCCTCCTTTATTTGAGATGATCCACCCCATTCTGTTGCTTCCAATATATTCCTCTCTCACCTCTTAATTTTATTTTTTGATATCATCCCTTCATGTTCAACTCATCCTGTGCCCTCTGTCTATGTATGCATGTACACACCTACACACACATATATACATACACACATATGCCCCCTATACATACATAGATATGTGTGTGTATATATATATGTATATATGTATACACATATATACACATACATGTATAATCCCTTCAACTATTCTCATACTGAGAAAAGTCTCATGAGTTACAAATATTGTCTTTCCATGTAGGAATATAAATAGTTCAACTTTAATAAGTTCCTTAGTATTTCTATTTCCTGTTTACCTTTCCATGCTTCTCTTGCTTCTTGTATTTGAAAGTCAATTTTCTTTTAATCTCTTGCTTTTTCATCAAGAATGCTTGAAAGTCCTCTATTTCATTGAATTTCCACATTTTCCCCTGAACTATTATACTCAGTTTTGCTAGGTAGGTGATTCTAGGTTTGTTTTTTGTTTTTTTTTGCTTTTTGGAGGGCAGTTGGGGTTAAGTAACTTGCCCAAGGTCATACGGCTAGGTTTTTGTTTGTGTGTGCTTAAGTGTCTGAGGCCGGATCTGAACTCAGGCCTTTCTGACTGCAGGGCCGGTGCTCTACTCACTGAGCCACCTAGCCACCCCTGATTCTAGGTTTTAATCCTAGTTTCTTTGACCTCCAGAATATCAAGCTTCTAGATCTTCTGTTATTCTGATTGTTTTACCACAATACTCAAATTGTTTCTTCCTGACTACTTATAATATTTTCTCCTTGACCTGAGAACTCTAGAATTTGGCTATGATATTCCTAGTTTTCTTTTTGGGATCTTTTTCAAGAGGTGATTGGTGAATTCTTTCCATTTATATTTTGCCCTCTGGTTCTAGAATATCAGGGCAATTTTTCCTTGAGAATTTCTTGAAAGATGATTTCTAGGCTCTTTTTTTGATCATGGCTTTCAGGTAGTCCAAGAATTTTTAAATTTTCTCTCCTGGATCTATTTTTCAGGAGCTCAAGCAAATTCCTGCTTTAACTCTGCCATCTTGGCTCTGCCCGTCTCCCACAAGGATTCTTATGTATGGATTAGAGGCCTTGTTTTTATTCAAATTTGGCAACTCTGTTGTAGCCCCGCATGAGACTGGCTGGTTATAGGAATTTCCTATTTTTCATAATTTTGATTTTGAACTGGCTTGTTATAATAAGCATAGGCCCAGAAGTGTCTTAATTCTTTCAACCAATCTGTTTCCTTTGTGATACCTTCTAATTTTACCCTATCCCATCATAAGTGCTCACAGAGATGATCATATCCTTGATCCTGCCATTGACTACTGGAGTATCTTTAAATCATATTTCACTAAAACAAATTAGGCCATTCACAGAAAGCTTCCTGTTATCCACTGTTTCTCATCTCACATCACTCAGGTGAGGTAGTCCATTCTCACTTCTTGATAACTTTAATTGTTAGGACTTTTATTCCACTAAGTGAAGGATTAATTTGCCTTTGTAATTGTCACTCTTTGCTTTTAATTCTGTTTTCTGAAGATGAGAACAAATTTAATTCTTTTTCATTTGACAGCACTTCAACTGTGTGTATACAACTATCATCCCCCCCTCCCTCCTCTACCATGTCTTCTCTGATCTAGCCCCTCCAGACTGAATATTCCCATTTCTTCCAAATCACAGGAAAATTTGAGGCCCTTCATTTTACTGATTGCCTTACTTGGTCCTCCCTTGGTTATCATTGTTGTTCCTAAAATGTGGCACCCAGAACTAAACAGAATACTCCAGAGAATGGCTAATTAAGGCAGAGTATAGTGGGGCTATCATCTTCTTATGACTAGATACCATGCCTCTCATGATGTATCCTAAGATTAAATTTGATTTTTGGTTGCCATGTTACACTGTACTCTTTACTGTAATTGAGTTAGTAGTTCATTAAACCCCTCCTTTCCCCAGCCCTTTTTCAGATGAATTACTGTCTAGACCTACCTTCTCAATCTTGTACTTGTGAACTTGAGTTTTGAACCCCAATGTAAGTCTTTATATTTATGTCTTTTTAATTTCATCTTTTAGAGCTGACCAAATATTTTAGTCTGTCTCTATATATTTTTGATCTAGCCTGTCATCCACCATGTTAGTTAACTCTTCCAGCATTGTGTCACTTGTAAATTTGAAAAATGTGTCACCTATGCACTTACTCGAGTCATTGAAAAAATTACTAACTAGCACAATGTTGATCACACATGCTAGATATACTCCCCTGGAAATCTTTCAAATTGGCATCAAGTCACTAATGCCTTTTGCTCAAGTCTCACCATTCAACTAGTTAAGGATTTACTGTCAGTTTGCTACCGGATGGACAACAAAATTGAATAGATAGAGAACTGCCCTTAGAACCAGGAAAATCTTGGGTTGAAGTCCTGCCTATGGCGAATTCTGAGTGTCTGAAGGCCAGTAAGTCACATGACCTCTCTTTTCTCTAGGCAATTCTCTTAATATTATAAGTAACAGAGAAGATGCCAATTAGCATCAGTACAGGGAGTCCATTTTGGAATTCTCTATGCTGATGAAATCATAGGTGTCCAGTCCTTTTCCTTACTATTGTCTAGGCCACATTTCTCCCCTTTTCCCTCAAGAATACTATATGAGACAATGTCAGATGCACTTGTTGAAAT
Source organism: Gymnobelideus leadbeateri (assembly GCA_011680675.1). Lineage (NCBI taxonomy): Eukaryota > Metazoa > Chordata > Mammalia > Diprotodontia > Petauridae > Gymnobelideus > Gymnobelideus leadbeateri. The sequence goes on along the minus strand of WOXC01010206.1, from coordinate 129,458 downwards.
ATAGGTAAATTATATCTATGGTGATCCCCAGTTGTGCTAGTCTGCTAAAAAAAGGAAATGAGGTAAGCCTGTCATGATCTTTATTTGATGAGGGAAGGAGATAAGCATTTATTGAACTCTTACCCTGGGCCAGGCACTGTACTCTGAGCTTTTATAAATATTATCTCATTTGATCCCCACAACATCCCTGTCATGTAATTATCATTTTTATACCCATTTTATAGTTAAGGATACCAAGACAGAGTTTAAGTGCTTAGTTCAGGGTCACATGGCTACTAAGTATCTGAGATCAGTTCTGATTCAGTTCTTCCTAACAACAGGTCCAGTAATGTATTTATTGCACCCCTTAGCTGCTTCTCAACAAGCCATTCTCTTTGTGATCACCACTTCCTTTTTCACATGTTCACTAATCATACCTTTAATAATGCCATTGAGAATTGTCTACAACAATTGAATTTAAGCTCATTGCCATGTAATTTGCAGACTTCACTCCCTTTCTTTTTTTGAAAATTGAGGCATTATCTATTCTTCTCCAATCCTCTGGCACTTTTCCTACTCTCTATCATATTTCAAAGATCACCAACGGTTATTCAATTTTCACATCTTTAAGTTCTCTTAGTCCCCCAGGATGTAGTTAATCTGGCTCTGGAGACTTGAACTCACTGAGGGCAGCTAGGTACCTGTTTATTCTCTTTCTCTCCCTTCCTCTCACCATATTGAGGGGGTGAAGTCACACCCCTCATTTACCTGAACATAAAGGTAGCCTTGCTTGTGAAACATTTTGAAGAATTTAGATTCTATATTAAAGTCTAATTAAAGTAGGTTCTCCCCGTGAACCCCAAACCAGGCCTCATAAGGAGAATTACTCATTAAAGACTTTTTTTCCAGCCAAAATGTCCCAGCCCACCTTCTCTCTACCTACTCCTATAACAAAAAGAAAAGAAATACTGAGTTGCTCTCTGAGAATTCATTCTTTGTTCAAAGGGAGTTTTTCACCCAAATGGATTTTTGCCTTTTGCAATTATGTCATTAAAGGCAGTCTGAACTTCAGACATGAAATGAACCCCAGCAAAGGTCTTGCCTTTTAACTTCTGGCTTTTCATAATTTATGGTTTTGAATCTTATTGAAAAATGCAAAAAAGGACTTAGGCAGAGCCACATACGCATATGCCATATTCACTATTCATTGAAAGAGTCTTCAGGAAATTTCTCCTTACAATGTGAATTGGGTACCTTCCTAAGGATTAGGTGGATGAGTTTTAACCTTGACTAGTGAAAAATTTAACCTTTTGGAAACCTCTTGACAATTGATCATTTGAAGTCAAAGATGAAATTTGACCCACTTCTCCATCCCTTTTCTTTAGCTACCTCCTTTCCTACCCCACAACAGTGTGCCTTTACATCCCTACCAGGTGTCCTCTAATTGGTGTAGTTTTTTTCTCATTCTCATTCTTTTATTGTTCTTTTCCTGTTCATGTGCAGCATAGGGCACTTTTTCTGGGAATAGTCATTCAAATATAAGGTCCATAGGGATTTGGGTACAAATGTAGGAATTTTGGGGAAAAAAAGATCTCTAGGTGCACTTTGCTTTTCCAGTGTTACTAAAATAAAGCTCTAGCTTAATCTTTGTAGTCAGTGCTAGCTTCTAGAGTCATGATAAAAGTTTAACAAAATTCTAAACCAATCCAAACACAAGGCTGTCTTGGTGGAATGGTCAACAAGGCAGAGAATAGAGATGTTTAAAAGGCAGACTTGACCTAAGGGATTTTATTGGGTGCAGTTGTGGTACCACATTGGTCAGACTCACAGAAGAACTGAAAATAGCTTTGAGCTTTGGGTTTTCTCACAAAAGAACTTTGACCATTGCCTTACAGAGAAGAAACTGCTTAATACCTTCAATTCAGCACGGAACTAGGAGAGAGCAGGGCAGAGGAATAGATAGCCCAGCAGGCATTACCTGCAGGAGCTCACAACTTGCCAGTGAAAGAACCCCAGCAGGAGGCAGAACTAAGATGGTAGAGAAAGGGCAGCAACTTGTCAACTCTCCCCAAAACCCACACAAAACCTTTAAATAATGCCATAAAACAATTCCTAGGATGGCAGAACCCACAAAAGAATAGGATGAAATAATTTTTTGGTCAAAGACAACTTAGAAGATCAGCAGGAAAAGTTTGTCGCACCTGAGTAAGAGCAGAGCACAGTTCAACACAGGCCTCACAAGGCAGACTATGCCCCACGAACCAAGAGCATGCCTTGGGATCCTCAGAATCAGTAGTGGCAGCAGTAGCTTCCAGAGTTGTCAGCCCACAGATGGTAAAGCAGCCAAATTACTGGTCAGAAGGACTTTACAGAGATCTCTTTTTAAGCAGTGAGGAAGGACTCTGTTGCTTCATCCATATTAGGATCAGAGTTTCAGTGCTGGGTGGCAGTCCTAGGGCAAGGAGGAGAGCTAGGATAGCAGAGCTCATTGCCACAGTGAAGCAGAGACCCTTGTAACAATTCCAGGGCAGAAGAGTGCTTTTGGTCACTCAAAGACCAAAGCACAGACCAGGAAAATAGTAAACACACCTCTCCTTAGATCATACCCCTTTGGAAAAACTGACTTACAGGTCCCTAGAAGTATCTCTGAAAAAAGCTGTACAAAACCCCTGAAGCTTGGGACAGTGTGCCTACTACCCTGACAGCAGAGTTTCACTTTAACAAAGAGTTAAAAGTCAAGAAATAGGCTGGAAAATGAGCAAACAGAAAAAAAAATCTGATTATAGAAAGTTACTATGGTGACAAGGAAGATCAAAATACACTCAGAAGAAGACAAGGCCTCCAAGTGAATTAATGAATTGGTCTCAGGCCTTGGAAGAACTCAAAAAGGATTTTAAAAATCAGGTAAGAGAGGTAGAGGAAAATTTGGGAAGAGAAATGAGAGTGATACAAGATAATCATGAAAAAAGAGTCAAGAACTTGGTAAAGGAGACAAAAAGTTACTGGAGAAAATAATACCTTAAAAAAACCAACTGAGTAAATGGTAAAAGAGGTACAAAAAGTCAATGAGGAAAAGACTGCCTTGGAAAGTATACTTGAACAAATAGAAAAAGAGGCACAAAAATTCACTGAAGAAAACAACAACAACAATAACTCATTAAAAAGTAGAATTGACTAAATGCAAAAAAGGAGATTCAAGAACTTACTGAAGAAAATAATTGCTTAAAAATTAGAATTGAACACATGGAAACTAATGACTTTATGAGAAACCAAGAAACAATTAAACAAAACCAAAAGAATGAAAAAATAGAAGAATGTGAAATATCTCACTGTATAAAGAACGGTCCTGGAAAATAGATACAGGAGTGATAATTTAAAAAAATATTAGACTACTTGAAAGCCATGATCAAAAAAAAGAACTTAGACATCATTGTTCAAGAAGTTATCAAGGAGGGCAGCTAGGTGGCGCAGTGAGTAGAGTGCTGGCCCTGGAGTCAGAAGGACCTGAGTTCGGATCTGGCCTCAGACACTTACCACACACAAACAAAAAACCTAGCTGTGTGACCTTGGGCAAGTCACAACCCCAATTGCCCTCCAAAAAGAAAAAAAAAGAAATTATCAAGGAAAATTGCCCTGATAGTCTAGGATGAGAGGGTAAAATAAAAACTGGATGAACCCACTTATCATCCTCTAAAAGACATCCCAAAATAAAAACTCCCATGGATTTTATAGCCAAATCCAGAGCTCCCAGGTCAAGGAGATAATATTGCAAGCGGCCAGAAAACAAAAACAAAAGCAAGACACCAAAAACAATAAACCGATTCAAGTGTTATGAATCCATGGTCAGGAAGACACAAAATTCAACAGCCTCTACATTAAAGGATTGGAGGGCTTGGAATATAATAATGCAGAGGACAAAGGAGCTAGGATTACAACCAAGAATCACCTACCCAGCAAAACTGAGTATAACCCTTCAGGGGGGAAATGGATATTCAATGAAATAGAGGACTTTCTAACTCTTAAAAAACATCCCTTTTTTTTTTTTTGGTGGGGAGGTGAGGCAATCAGGGTTAAGTGATTTGCCCAAGATCACACAGCTAATAAGTGTCAAGTGTCTGAGGCCAAATTTGAATCCAGGTCTTCCTGACTCTAGGGTTGCTGCTCTATTCAGTGCACCACCTCGCTGCCTCCATACATACATCTATAAACATATACTTTTCCAAAGAGATTCTACTCCTAATCTTGTTTTTATGTTTATGCATATCTCTTTATTCCTAATTCTCCTAACTCTTTGCTTTACTTCTACCTGCTACCTTGTCCTCCTATTACTTAACCTTCCCTCCTCCAGCAATCCCTTCCTTATCCTCCCATTCCCCTAAATCTAAAAACCCTTCTATACCCACCTTTTAACCTAGTCCCTCACCCTCTACTCTAAAGATCCTTCCTTTATCCTCTCCCTCCTCTTTATCCCCTTAGAGTTTTATTTCTTTTTTAAAGTTAGATGACTTTTATACTCTTCTAGATGCATATGCATTTTCCCTTCTTAAAACCATTCCTGATGAAAGTAGGTTTCCCGAACTAACAGCCCCCCACCCCAATCTAATTCCTCTGTGTTGGTTCTCCCTCTTGCACCTCATTTGTTATTCTTAATAGGATAGTTATTCTTTTAGCTGTTTTTGAATTGTTTTACTTTTTAAAGTCATATTATATTCAGATTTACCCATATATTTCTTATAAGCTACCTAATTACTAATAACAATATTAGACATAGGTTTCACATTTTCCACAAATAAAAGGTAAACCTTTTATCCTTATTTAGTCCCTTGTAAATGGTCATTGGTATGTACCTTATATTTCTCTTGGCTCTAATCTTCTATTGAGGTTAGTTTTTTTTTTTTAAACAGAGTCCTGACAATCTGACAATTGATCAAATGTCCATTTTTTTCCCATTCAAAATTAGGCTTAGCTTTTCTGGGTGTGATATTTTCAGCTGAAGGTACAGTACTTTTGTTCTTCAATATATAGTGTTCTGAGACTTATGATTTTTTAGTGTTGCAAAAGCTAGGTCTTGTGTGATTCTAATTGTAGTGCCATTATATGTAAATTGTTTTTTACTTGTTGCTTGTAATATTTCATCCTTAATCTTGGGACTTTAGAATTTGACTATAATATTCCTGTGAATTTTCCTCATAGAACCTTTTCCAGCTGGTGAATGGTGAATTTTCCCCCCTATTTCTACTTCCCCTCTTGTTTTAATGTTTCAGTACAATTTTCTTTAATTATTTTTTGTATTATTATTGCAAAATTCTTTTTCTTTTGATTGGAACTTTTAGGTAGTCCAATTATTCTTGTTTTCCTCTTCTTGATCTGTTCTGTAAATCTGTTGCTAATTCTGGGTTATGGGGGCTGTCACCTTTGGCCTCTGATCCTCTTCAGTTCTCTTCTCTGACCTTGAACTCAAACCAAGGACTACAGCATCTTGTAAGTGCCTACCACCATTGATATCCTGCCCCACTTCTGCACTTACTGGGTGTGTACTGCTTCCTTCTTGCTCCCTCTGTAGCACAGCTGGAACTGGCATTCCTTGTCAGCAAAGATTCCCTATTTCTTGCCCAGGACAGATGCCCAACTCACCTCAATGTCTGGGGGGATGAAAGTTCCTGTTACTGGGACCAAGGCAGCCTCCAAACTCAGCTAACCCCAAGGCTTTCCACTTGTTGTTTAAGCGGCTTGCTGCTTGTTTAAGTAGACCCTAGTCTGGAGGTATTTACTCTTCACAGGGAGGAAATCTTATCTTGGGAGTTTTCTTCTGGTCTTCTCTAATTGTCCAGGAGGACCCCAGTTATGCCCCTACTCATTTGTTTTCACCCACTTTCAAGGATTCTTGATGAAAAGACCAGAATTGAATAGAAAATTTGGCTTTCAAATACAAGACTCAAGAGAAGTGTAAAAAGTTAAACAGGAAAGGGAAATCATAAAGGACTCAGATTCAGATAATACTTCTATTTCATAAGAACTTTCTCATTATTAGGATAGTTAGAAGGAGTATACACACACATATATACATATATATGTATGCATGTGTATGTGTATCTGCTTATTTATATTTTTATAGACAGAGGGCAAAAGTGTGAGTTGAATATGAAGTGATGGTATCTAAAAAATAAAATTCCGAGAGGGATGTACTGGGAGAAACGGAAAAGGAGAGGTAGAATGGGATGAATCATCTCACATGAAAGAGTCAAGTAAAAGCCTTTACCATGGAGGGGAAGATGGGGGAGATAAGGGGAAGTGAGTAAAACTTACTCTCATCTGAATTGGCTAAAAGAGGGAATAACATACACATTTAAGTGCTTATAGAAATCTATCTTACCATATAAGAAAGTAGGAGGGGAAGGGAATAAAAAGAGGGGGATAATAGAAGGGAGGGCAGATTGGGTGAGGGAGTAGTAAGAAACAAAAACATTTTTGGGGAGAGACAGGGTAAAAGGAGAGAAAATGGGGGTATGGATGGAAGGGAGGGAAATATAGTTAGTAATAGTAGCTGTTAAAAACATTGAAGCAAGTTTCTCTGATAAAGGCCTATTTTTCTTTTTTTTTATTTTTTATTTTTTATTTTTTTATTTTTAAAGCAACTGGGGTTAAGTAACTTGCTCAAGGTTACACGGCTAGTCATTTGATTTATGCGTGGGTGCTCATTTTCTGAGGCCGGATCTGATCTCGGGTCATCCAAACTCCGAGGCCGGCACTCTTACTCACTGAGCCACCTAGCCGCCCCTAAGGGCAATTGGGGTTAAGTAACTTGCCCAAGGTTACACGGCTAGGTTTTTGTTTGTGCGGATTAAGTGTTGGAGGCCGGCTCCGAACTCAGGTCCTTCTGATTCCAGGGCCGGCGCTCTATTCACTGCGCCACCTAGCCTCCCCTAAAAACCTATTTTTCAAACATATATAGAACTAGGGGCAGCTAGGAGTTGTGGTGGATAGAGCACTGGCCCTGGAGTCAGGAGGACCTGAGGTCAAATCCTGCCTTAGACATTTGACAAGATTAGCTATGTGACCCAGGGCAAGTCAGTTAACTCTGATTGCCTCTTCAATAGAAAACAAAACATATAGAGAATTGAGTCAAATTTATAAAAATAAAAGCTATTCCCCAATTGATAAATGGTGTAAAAGATAGTTTTCAGTTTTCAGTTGAAGTAATCAAAGCTATCTATAGCCATATTTTTTTAAAATGCTCTAGCTTGATATTAACTAGAAAAATGCAAATTGAAACAATTTTAAGTTACTACCCCATACCTATTAGATGGTAAACCATTTCATAGAGCAACTTGGCACTATATTCAAAGGGCTATAAAACCATACATACCGTTTGACCTAGCAATACTGCTACTAGGTCTGTATCCAAAAAGAGACAAAAAACAAAAAGGAAAAGGATCTATATATATAAGAATATTCATAGCAGCTCTTTTATGGTGGCAGAGAATTGGAAGTTGAGGGGATGCTCATTAATTGGGGAATGGTTCAGCAAACTGTGGTATGTGATTGTGATGTAATACAATTTTGCTATAAGAAATGATGAGCAGGATGCTCTCAGAAAAACCTGGAAAGACTCACATGGGCTGATACAAAGTGAAATGGACTGTGTACAAAGTAACAGCAATATTGTAAGAAGATCAGCTGTGAATGGCTTAGCTATTCTCAGGAATGCAAAGATCCAAGACAACTCTGAAGAACTTAATGATGAAAAATGCTATTAAACCCCAGAAAAAGAACTGTCTCAATACAGATTGAAGCATACTTTATTTTTGTTTTCTTTATTTTTCTTGAGGGTTTTTTAAATTTGTCTTTCAGTCTATGTTTTCTTTCACAACATGACTACTATGGAAATGTTTTGTATCTCTACATATGTACAACCTATATTGAATTGCTTGAGGGGGGTGGGATGGAAGGAAGGGAGAGAATTTGGAACTCAAAATCTTAAAAATAAATGTTAAAATTTGTTTATGCATGCATTGAGGAAAAATAAAATAAAAACAAAAGCAGAAAATAAAAGAAAGGACCTCAAAAATGTTATAACAAAACTAACCAAGAAGAAGAAACAAATAGAAGAAGAAACAAATGGCAGCTCTTAGAGGCAGAGAAGTGTTCTAGGATGAAGCTAGGATGATTTGTTCAGGTTATATGTGTTACTTCTCTTGCTAGGGGTGAGGGAATTTGTATGAGAGCAAATTCCTATGTCTATTGAACAGATTTTCCTAGTTATTTTCCTTGCTAATCTATTTTAATTAAAAGTCTTTATTTTAAATTAATGTAAACTATAGTTGGTCTGGTGAAATCAAAATATTAGTGACTATTTGTTAGCTGTGTGTTTGAATAGATGTTGACCCAAAGCATGCTCTGAACCTGAGTATAACTGTCAATGATCCATCATTGAGGAGTAGATAGGGTACATAATAATTCTTTCATTCATTTGCCAGACAATTATTAAACACATATTATGTGCCAAATGCTGTGATAGTTTTTGGGGGAGGTATATAGAAAAAATGAGATACATTGAGTCTTGTCCTGGAACTTACAATCTAGTGGGATATATATATATGTGTATATATATATATATATATATATATATATATATATATATATATACACACACACATATATATATATACACACACATATATATATACACACATACATATGTGTGTGTTTGTGTGTATTTATGTATATGCATCTCTGTTTTTCATATATGTGTATGTATATATATATATATATATATATGTATTCATCATATACATTCACAAGAGAGGAGTATTATCTGAGGTTTGGCATAAGAAAGATTCCTTTCAATATAGAAGTTTTGTGGAGGAAGAAGTATTTGAGTTAGACTCTGATAATTGGGTAAGTAGAGATGGAGTTAGGCTTAGGGGAAGGTGATGGGGGAAAAAAACATTTTAGGTCTAGGGTACTTTGTGAGTAAAACTTAGATGTGGCAGTCTGGGATATATCAGAGGAATGATGAATAGTTGCTCCTGTTTGTTCTACTTTCTCAAAGAGGACCATGACATGAGGGAGGTGATGCAATGACATGCAAGTGAATTGGATTTAAGTGAGGGAGGGCTGTGCATAGTCCAGTTTGTTTGAAGCACACTATTCAGAGTGGTGGGAAGTCACATGGTATAAGGCTAGAACTTATCCACAGCATTCAGAACTTCTTCATTTGCCGTAAATGATGGTTTCATGTATGGATGGTGTGGTGGTGGCTGATGGAGCACCTGTATTTTCTTTGTGTTAATTGTTAGGCCACAATTAGTGAAATCAATAGAGGATAGATTCATACCTTGTTTCCTCTCAGGTTCAGAAGCTGCATTGAGTGTACAATCATCTGCAAACAGAAAATCATGCACCAACATGCCCTCCATTTTGGTCTTGCCTTGTAGTCGTTTCAAGTTGAAGAATTTACCATCGGTGTGTTAGCTGATTTTGATGCTGTGTTTGTCCTCACTGAAGGCATTTGACACCATGGCTGAAAGCATCATGCTAAAAGGCATGGGAGCAAACACACAGTCTTGTTTCACTCCAGTGGTGCCTGGGAAAGCAGGACAGCATTGTCCATTATCCAGAACCCAGGCTAGCATGCTGTCATGAAGGTGATGTACAAAGCTGATGAACTTCTCTGGGCAACCAAATTTTGACATAATTTTCTGCAAGCTCTCACAACCTACAATGCAGCTTCTGAATTTCCCCATTATTTTCAGTCAAGCTAGTCTTAATGTTTGTGAGTGTTCTGACATAGATGAGCAAATGCCATGCTATACACCAAATCTTTGAAAGCTGCCCACTTCTTTTCGGCTCCACTGTTGCCAACTGTGTGTTGACTCAACTTTCCCTCCAAGTTAGCAACAGATTTTTCCCTCTCAGAGAAGAGCCTTAATCTGTTGACATGAATTCTTCTGGTAGTCATTTTGCCTCGGGGACATCACTTTTGTGGAATTCAAATATTTACCTCAGAGAGGATAAGCCTATGATCAGTCCAGCACTCTGTACCACACATTGCCTTCTTCACTCACATTCTGCTGTCTCTTGTTCTTATAAGCACATAATCTATTAAATGCCAACGTTTGCTTTGAGGGTTCATCCACACATTTTATTGCACTTAGGTAAATGGAAGACAGTGGTGGTAATGAGAAGGTCTTGAGATGCACAAGTCTTCAGTAGTAAGTGACCATTGCTGTTGCTGTTTCCAACTCCATTCCTTCCTAGGACTCCCTGCCAAATCCAGCAGTCTGAAACTACTCTAGCTTTAAAGTCACCCAGATTGATAAGCTTGTCTTTTGGTACAGCTCTTCTTGCAAAAGAAATCAGTAGGTATTACATCCAGATATAAGCCCTGAGTGAAACAAGACTGGCAAAGAAGACCAGCTTACTGAAGTTGGAGCTGGATACACATTTTTCTGCAGTGACTGTAGTGAAGGGGAGAACCGTGAAACTGGCATTGGTTTTGCAATCAAAACTAATTTTGTCAACAAGCTTGTATGCCTACCAAAAAGACTGAATGATAGGCTCATGACATTGTGATTTCCACTTGCAGGAAAACACCATTCCACCATCATCAGTTCCTATGTTCCTTGACTACCCTGATAAGGTTAAACAAAATAAGGTTAGAAATAGGGTGGTGCGAAACCCTGGAGAAGTGTTGGTCTGGGAATTGAATGGGAACATTCTAATCATTCCTTCTTACCACAACAGACCTTACCAACAAGGCAAAGGGTTGCACAGCATTGAATTATCTCTGGGCTACAAATCCAGCACTTGGATGTTATATCCTTTATTGACTCTTCAATGTCTTAGACCTGGGTTAGAGAGAATAATATATAAGCAATGGTTTTTTAGCATCTACAATCCTGCATCCCTCCTTTTGGTTGGGAGAGTCCTTCTTGACTCCGTCCCCTCATTCCATTCCTACTAAGGCTCACACTGCATGTGGGGGAAAGAGAAGAAGTTAGGAATTGAGGACAAGAAGAAGAGATATTGTCAGAATCTGAAAGAAGGTACCTAGGGGATAAACTTCCAATTTTATCTTCCTTTAGCTATTAAGCCATCTCCTGATGGCTTAATATGATATCTTTGCAATATGAGGTGGGACACTGTAGTTAAGGGTCATGGAAAGGAGAGTTGGGTGAGAAGTGGTGCTTCATAATGAATAAAGAGCTGTTTTTAGAGTCAGGAAGACCAGTATTTAAATCCTGCCTCTGACAACAAACTGGCTGTGTGACTTTGGGGAAAACTTTTAACCTCTCAGTGACTCAGGTAAGTCTCATATGCTACAGAGTAGGTATGGATCTGAACTAGAGATGCAATGAGGCTTTTTGTCCTGTTTTGTTTTACTTTTATTTCTCTCACTAGCACTTAGTACTATACCTGGGACATAGTAGGCACCTAATACATGCTTGTTAACTTGATTTGGGGTAGCCAGGTGACACACTGGATTGAGTGACCAGAGACCTGGAATGAGGAAAATTCATGAGTTCAAATCTGACCTCAGATACTTACTAGCTGTGTGACCCTGAGCAAATCACATAATCCTGTTTGCCTTAATTTCCTTATCTGTAAAAGGAGCTGGAAAAAGAAATGGCAAACCACTCCAATATCTTTTGCTAAGAAAATCCCAAATGTGGTTGTGGAGAGTTGGACATAACTGATAGACAACTCAATAAAACTTGATGTGATTCTCCTTATACCTACAACTAACTATGATGAGGTTAGGTAAGGGAAACATAAAATGATGAGTTATAGGATTAGGGGTGCTTGAGATCCCAAAATACCAACATGCCAGGTCCTGCTGAATTAGACTCAAGTCTTCTCTGAGCCACAGAAAAGCAAAGTTTATTAAAGATTCACCATAATGGGTAGACTCTTAAGGAGCCTCAGTATCTATGATGCTTGTATTGGACACGTGGGCCAGAGTCATCTGACACAGAGAGAGTCTGTGCTAGATCATTCTCCCACCTTCCTCCTTCCATGGAGACAAGTTGGGTCTGATATACAGAAAGGTTATGGGAAGAATCTAGGGGTGGTCTAGGGGAGAAGTTTGGGGAGGGTCTTCAGGAGGAGTCAGATGAGGTCAGATTCCAGTAATGAGTGATTAAGGGTGGGAAGTTGTTGGAGGCTACTTGGAGATGACAGACAATGGTAGGCTAGGCCAGTTCAAGGGTATAACAGATTTAGGTATAGATATTTCAGGAGGATCTAGGGTGGGAAGTTGCTGGACAAAGGAGAGCTAAGCTAGAAACAAAGATTTGGGCAGAGCCACAATGAAAGGCTTATGGCCTCTGGCAAATGCCTCACCTGGGGAAATTCCAGGAGAGCTCAAGGGGGTTCCAGAGCCAGCACCTCATCAACTATATCAATGAAATCCCATCTGGTTAAAAAAAAAAAAAGAATTGGAAGGGATCTTGGAGATCATCCTATATGATTTTCACATTTTGTGAGAAATGAGGGGACTTTCTTAAAATCAAACAGTAAGTTTATGGTAGAAAAGCCAGAAACTGGAGGCTGGGCCTCAACTCACAAATCTAAGTCTCTTTTCTATTATACAATGCTCCTTCTACTATTTTATCTCCTACAAATCCCCTTGGGAAGTTGGGGGTGGGGGAGAAGGAGAACAGAAGACATTTCTGAGGCAGTGAGAAAGTCCTCAGGGAGCTTCTTCAGGTGAAGATCAGGAGAGAGGATCATCTTTTGCCCTTTGAAATCAATACCTGTTTGATCAACCTGGTAGATAAGGCTGAGGTCCCATTGTAACCAAAGGAAGGGGAAGCTAGTAGGGGACAGCATTAACAGGACTAGGCATGTGACAGCCTCTCTGTGGAGCTGAGCAGAGAAGCACAGGGCCTCCTTGGAAGATACTGATCCTTCAGGGTTTGGCTCTGGTCTCTCTCTGCATTGCCTGTGAGGGCAGAATGCTAATAGGTTTGCTTTCCCACTTGTGCTTACTCAGGCAAGAAGTGTGAATTCTCCCTCCCCTCTCCTCCCTGGAAAATGTTCCTGCTTGCTGAGTTTCTTTCCATGAGGACTAACATGTCTTGATACCTTATTTTTAAAAATTTAAAGCAGGTGTAAAGCCAATGTAAATGACATTTCTATTTATGAAGAGAACAGTCTTATTATTTTATTTATTGCTTGCTGAGCAGTCTTTTTTTTTCCCAGTAAGGATTTAACAAGCCCTAACAATCTTGGTCCTTGGACCTGTCCCTCTTCTTATCTGAGTAAAGATATCATTGTACCATGGAAAGAGCCCTGGATTTGGAAGTTAGGGGAAGAGGATTCACATTCCATTTCTTCTATTTGTTGTTGGGGAACCTGCCTTTATATCCCATTTAGAGGCATGCTACCTGCATGACCTTGGACAAGTCAAGTAAACTCTCTAGACCTCAGTCTATCTGTAAAATGTGTTTTCCCAGATTATAGAGCTCCCTTAGAATTTTAGATCTATGGACCTATGCAACATGTAGCCTTGGGAAAGTTTCTTAATTTCTGAGTCTAAATCTCATTTGCAAAATAAGGGGATTAGTTAATTCAGTTGATATGTGAAATTTAGGCCAGGATTCTTTATTTTCTGGAGTTGTCTAGTCTGAAAATAATGCTACCTAACTTCATATAGAATTCTGGGGTTTGCAAAATACATGTATTATCTTGTTTGATCTTTACAACAACCCTGGGGGGGAGTAGGTGCTTAATTAACAATATTTTACAGATGAAAAAACTTGAAGTGAGAGAAATTAAGTGACTTTCCAGGGTTTACTCAGTCAGTAAATGCCTGAGACGGGATTTGAACTGGTCTTCTTGATTTTAAGTTCCATTTTCTTTTTTTTTGCTTTTTGGAGGGCAATTGGGGTTAAGTAACTTGCCCAAGGTCGCATGGCTAGGTTTTTGTTTGTGCGTTAAGTGTCTGGGATCCAAACTCAGGTCCTTCTGACTCCAGGGCACTGCACCACCTAGCCGCCCCTTAAGTTCCATTTTCTATACAATAAACCACCTGGCTACTTAAATAAAGAATAAATAAGTCTCCCTTTGTTGAGGTTTAAGGTTTAGGGGTGCTCAAGACCCCAAAATATCTACTTGATGAGTCCTGCTGAATGAATTCGACTCAAGTCTTCTCTCAGCCAAAGAAAAGCAAAGTTTATTAAAAGTTCACCATAATGGGTAGACTCTTAAGGATCCCAGGTATCTGTGATGTTTGTATTGCACAAGCAGGCCAGAATAATCTGACACAGAGTGAGTCTGCACTAGGCAATTCTTGGCCACCTCATGGAGGCAAGATGGAGTTTATATACAGAAAGATTGTGGGAGGGTTCTAGGGTTGGTCTAGCAGAGGAGTTTGGGGAGGGCCTTCAGGAGTAAAATGAGGTGAGACTCCAGTAATGAGATTAAGGGTGGGAAATAGCTAGAGGCTACCTGGAGATGATAGACAATGGAGGGCTGGGTTAGTTTAAGGGTAACAGATTTGGGCATAGATCTTTTGGGAGGATCAAGGGTGGGATGTAGCTAGACAATGGAGGCTAGGCTAGTAACCAAGATCTGGGTCTAGTGATAATGAAAGGTTTATAGCCTCAGACAAATTCCTTATCAAGTGGGAAGATTCATGGAGAGTTCCAGGGCCTGTACCCCATGACCTTGACTTCCTTTCCTTGATGACATCTATTACTCTGAACTCCAATAGACCTTTATTTGTCTCTTTATTATGGTTATTTTAGAGTTTTCTGGTTTACAAAGTATACTCCTCACAATTTTCATTGTCTTATAGAAATTTTACTTTTATCCCCATTTGAGAGATGAAGGAACTGACATACACAGAGAGAGTTTATGATCTATCCATGGTAAGTAAGTATCAGAAGTGGTATTCAGATCTAGGTCATTCTAAGCTTAAGTCTAGCATTCTTTCCAGTACATCTTGGTGCACTGTTAAGGAAGGAGGTTCCAATTAAATCAGCTCAACAAATGTTTATTAAACACTTACTATATTCCAGGTACTGTGCTTAGTGCCAATCCTCTTATTTTCTGTCTTGGTTGGGCCACATTTGGAGTGTTATTTTAAGTTTTGGATACATTTTAGGAAAGACATAGAGAAATTATAGTGTGTGAGTCCTGGTTAGTGACAGAATTGGAGTCTATGTTTTGTGAAGACCAATTAAAGGGCCTAGCATTGTTTAGCTTAGAAACAAGAATACTTGGGAGTGTATGATAATTGTCTTCAAATATCTGAAGCACTTGTCATGTGGAAAAGGGACTGGAATTATCCTGTATGACCTTAGATAATAAAACTAGGCACAATGACTGGAAGTTAAAAAGAAGCAAATTTGGCCTGGATTTAAGGGGGGATTTCTTTTTCTTAAAAGTTAGAACTGTTCAAAAGTGGAATGGATGACATTACATGGGAGTAGGTTCCTCTTAATTAAAAATTTTCAAACTGAGGCTGGATGGACACTTTGCCATGTTTAAAAAGCACTCATGTTCAGGTACAGGTTGTATTAGATGACCCCAATATCTCTTGCAACTCTGTGATTTATTCAATTGTCCCTCTATATAGATGTGCATAGCTGAGCTTTTTAACTAGATAGTAAATTCCTTGAAGGGAGGGGATTTTATTTTAGTTATTTGTGTAAGTCTCACAGTGTCAAGCACTATGCCCTGCACATGTATGCTTAATAAATATTTGATGAATGAATGAATAAAAGCAGGAATGGCCAGAGGAATAAATAATCTATCTCTAGCATTTCCTTTTCCCTGTTTGGGGACTGAGCCACATCAGGCTGAATTAAATGTGTTTGCCCTAACCCAGGCAAGGAGGACCAAAAAACCACAAAGGCCTCATTGGACTCTTGCTCTCTAAACAGGCACAGAAGAAAGAGCCTATGGCTCCCCTCCATCCTAAGCAGTGCTACACTTTCTTTGTAGAGGGGACTCTTCCCCATGAACATGTGTACACTGTGACCCTTGGGGTGTCTAAGACTGACAGCACCAGTCTGAAGATCCTTTGTTACCAAACTTCCAGGCAGCTGCAAATCTTTCTCAAAATGAAATTAGAAAGAACAGCCAACAGGGATAATACATACAGTAGATCCAAGTGTAAAATGCCTTCTTGTCCCTCAGATAAGTCTGTTCCTAGGATGAGCAACAAGGATTACATGGTAATCTTATTATACAGGGTCTGCCAAGAGACCTGCCAAGGGCAAAGGAAAGGGTCATTTTTATGTACATATAGAGATGATCTCTTCCCCATCCTTGTTCCTTCTCTCCCATATCCAGCCTATTTTTCTTTTTCCCTCTTATGAAAAAAAAAAAGAATATGAATTTAGCAAAGAAAAATCAGTGGTTTTGGATTTCGGGACCTTAGATTCTTCTGTTGCTTCTGACACTGACTTGCTGGGTGACTTTTGTCAAGTCTTATGTATGACCTTATTGGTTCCCCTATTTCTGTGTGTAAAATGAGATCCAATTTAATTCAACAAGCACTTACTCAGCAACATACTGTGAAAAATCCAGAAAATGATGGTTGAGATTGGCTTATCCTTTTCAGCTCTAATATTTAGTGATTCTGTTTCTGATACTGTTTCCCTGTACGTTTGTTTGGCTTTTCAAGAGATTTCTTCTACTCTCCCTCCGTCCTCCACCATCTCCTAAACATTCATACACACATACACACACACACACACACACACACACACACACACACACACACACACACACACACCCTCACACCCTCCCTTTTCTACAGGATTCTCTCTGATTTCTAAGTTAAATCATAAAGTATTGGTATCATATGAGACCAGTTAGCCAAGAAATTACCCAGCCAATCCCCAAGAGGTAAAGGACTTAAACAAGGTGGGTTTTGAGGACCCCATAGCTTGAGGAGTCTTCCTTTTTTTTTTTTCTGAATACAGGGTAATAGGAAGAAAAGCAAAGAAGAGCAGATATATCTGAGGTGAAACATACATAGTACCTAGTGGATTCTATCAGAGGGCAAAGGGTGTCTAGAAGCCTAGGGAATGATTTGCCAAATCTACAAGTGAACCAATAGAAACTCATTCAAAGAAAAGAATTGGGAGAATGTATTAGCAAGCACCCCAGCATACCCAGGGTGGCTGCCAACACATATCCTTAGATCTGCTTTTCTAAAGGAAAGCAACTCAAAATGGGTTAACAATCTTGTTTTAATAAAATATACCATTTACCTAGTTCAGGGGAAAAAGGTCAGCACCCCAAACTTCAGAGAATACAGACAGGTTGCAAGCAAAAGTTTGGCCTCTAGCTGTCTGACCACTACATCCATACCTAGTCACAGTTACCAAAGAGGGAAGCACCAGCATCTGGGTTTTCAAAGCCTGGTAGGGCTCGAACACTGCCCAGAGACTCTTCTGGTCAAATCACACTCTTCTCAGAATGAGCCCCAAAACAAAGCCTTACATCAGGGTTTATAGAGACTTCTCCTGGCTCAGAGAATGTCAGGAGCCTCTTAACACACTGCCCAATCACAGAGTACCAAGGTATGGGCATTCCTGAAAATCAAGCCTCCAGCCACAGGTTCCAGGTGACCACATTCAGCCTATTAGGGGGCAGAGTATATTTTCAAATCCAAGAAGGTTCTCAGAGTCACTTAAGCCTATCAAAGGGCCTAGGGGAGGGGAAGATCTTAAATTCCCATTCTCATAACAGAGAGGGAGGCAGAAATTCACTAGAAGCACTGAGGCAAAATAAAGGAAACAGCATTATCTAGGTCAGGGAGTCAGGAGGCACAGTTACTTTTGCTGGATTTGGAAAGGGCCTTGTGTGACTCAGGGGAAATATCCTTAAATAAATTACTTTGCCTAAATAGTAGGATTTGGGTGTGAATGATTTACATTATCCAAAATGTATACAAATTCAATATATAATCATGATATAGTATCCTAAGCTTAAAGAGACAAATATCTGTGTTGATGATTAGTTTTCAAAAAATTTTATATAGTCTTGATAAGTAACCCTATAAAAAGTAGGATAATAAGGCATTATTATCCCCATTTTCACATGAGTAAACTGAAGCTTAGATATGTTAAGTATCTTGTTTAAGATAATTAACTTTTCTGAATCCCAGTATTCTAATAGCATATCCATTGCTATTTCTATTATACCAGAATACCATTCAGTTTATGTAACTAGTGGGTGCAGTGGATAGAACTCTGGGTCTAGAGTTAAGTTCACATCCTGCCTCAGACACTTATTAACTCTGTGACCCTGTCCAAGGTACTTAACCTCTATCCCCTTCAAGTTCTTCAATTGTAAAATGGGGATAATAAAAGAACTACATCTGAGGTAGGTTGTGATGATCAGGTGAGATAATATTTGTAAAACATTTAGTACAGTGTCTGGCACATAGTAAAAGCTTTTTCTTGCTCGATTTTCTGGAAAAACAATGTGGGGAGAATCTATGGATCATTAAAATAAGTAATGAGTAATTATATTTAGCATGACAATTTGTTGTTTTGAATTAATTGTTTATATTCAATAATCTTTGATGAGCTTGCATATTACCCTACATATACTAGAAGCACAATGATATTTGTTGAGACAGCTTTATGTTAAATAAAAGTCAGAGGCTCACCCAAACTAATATTTATCTACCACTGGACTACTGTAAGTGATTTTTGAAAGACTTTTAGCTTTGAATACAGCTAAGTTGAAATCCCAATATGTAACTTACCACCTCTGTGACTTGGCCCATTTCCTCTTCTGAAAAATGAAGGACATTAGGTTATGTGACCTCTAAAGGTACCAAATGAAATCTAGGTCTTCAATCATGGAAAGTAGGAGTGATATTGGATTAAAGAAGGGTAGGTATTTTTTCAATTTCAAAAAAAAAAGGGCAGGTGGTGTGGGCTGGGAAATATATTTTCCAGGCTATAAGCCAGTGAACTTGACTTGAATTTCTGGTAAAATTTTAGACTGAATTATTACCCTAGAAAAGAAAGTGAGGCTCACAAAAGGCCAGTCTGGGTTGATCAACAATGAGCCATGCTAGACTAATTTAGTTTCACTTTTTTGATATACTTATTGGAATATTAAATTAGGTGAATGCTACTAGCTCTGTAACTCTGGAAAAGTCACTTACCCTTGTTGCCTCAGTTTCCTCATCTGTAAAATGAGCTGGAAAAGGAAATGGCAAACCACTGTAGTATCTTTGCTAAGAAAACTCCAAATGGGATCCTGAATAGTCAGCCACAATTGAAAAATGATTGAACAACAACAACAAACACTGTGTGTACAGCTTACCTAATTTTTAGCAAAGCATTGAACAAAGTCACTCTTATGGTTCTTTTGAAAGATATGGCAGAAATGATGGTAAAATCAAATAGATTTGATATTGGTTGAATGGCCATAGACAATGGTTTGATATAAATTGAGAATGAGATCTTCAGTGTAGTACTCCAATTTACCTATATTTTACTCTGTTATTTTACATTAAGATGATCTGGGAAGCACCTGCATCAACATAAGAATTGAACCTATGGGACCTGGTGAGATTGCCACATGACAGTGTGTATGAGTGTGTATATGAGTGTGTGTGTGTGTGTATTCATATATATATATAAAATAAGAGAAGTAGATCTTGACAGCTAGCCGTAGTAAGTAATTAGGAGAAAGATGACAAAGATGATGATCCAGGGGGAAAAAAGCAGGAACAAAAATGAAACCCTGAAAAGGACTTTCCTGACAAGTATAGGGAGTGCTAAGAGACAGCAATGTCACTGAAATTTGGAAAGGAAGGAATATCCAGGAGGAGACACTGTGGTTGTGTCAAATGCTGCAAAGAACTCAAGAAGGTTGAGCACTGAGAAAAAAATGACATTAGATTTGGCAATTTAAAGATCATAACCAATTTTGGAGAGCACTTTCAGTTGAATAACAAGGTAAGAAGCCAGATTATAGCAAGTTTAGAAGATGAGAAGAGGGGAAGTAAAAAATAGGAAATGTAGACAACTTTTTAAGTAGTTTATCTGAGGAGAGAAGATACATAAACAACAGATAGTGAGTGTGGTAGGATCTAATGACAGTTTTAAAGGATGGGGAAGATGTGAATGTATTTTTTTTTAAATGCAGTGGAAAAGGAAGTAATAGGGAGAAATTGTAGATTAGAAAGTTGAGATGTTCATGGAAGACTATCTGCTTGAGAAAGGAAGTTAATAGTAAAGAAAACTAAATCAATCAGGTTTAATTAAGAAAGGGCTACTTAGTTCTAAGAAGGTATAAGTTCCATTGTACTATGCCCTAGTCTGGCTACAGAGAATTTGCTTCAATTCTAGGTACTAGATTTTAGAAGCGACATACATAAAATGGAATGTCTAAATAAGGGCTTCTGGAATGGTAAAAAGACCTGGAAATCATGCCACATGAAGATACGCTGCATGAAATTAGAACCTTTGCCTGGAAAAGAGAAGATTGAAGAGGGACATGATAGCTGCTGTCAATTATTTGAAGGACTTTCATGTAGAAGAAAGAATAGCCTTGTTCTGCTTAGATCTAGAAGATGGAATTAGGACAAATAGATGGAAATTTCAGGCACAAATTTTGACTTGAGTTAAGAAAACACTCTTTAACTATGAGGACTTTTCAAATGTCCCTGCTTCAAGGAATGGTGGATTCTACCTCACTAGAATCTTCAAGTAAAAACTAGATAATTTATTAGGCATGTTGTAGAGAGGATTCTGGTTCAGGTCATAGTTTTATTACATAATCTCTGAGGTCCTTCCACTCTGATATTCTGTGTTTCACATGCTCATCTCACTGATCATTTCATTTGATCTAAGAGATGAATCCCACTTGAATGATTTCGAAAGTTGAACTGGAAGTATAGTAGAATAATATCTACTTGTTACAGATAATCCTTTAAAAAATACAGAAATTATCTAGGCTCCTAATCTCAGAGACATCCTTGACTATATACTTAGAAACCATATCCAATTAGCTTCTATCATGTTTATTCTTCCTTTACCTCATGCAGCTACTATTCTAATCCTGGTTCTCATAACTGTTTAACTGGGCATTTAAACCTCCTGATTTTGTTGGTTTTTTGTGAAATTTTAATGGCTTAACTACTATTGTGAAATTTGTGAAATTTTAATGGCTTAACTATTATTTCTTGATAGCCAAGTTTTGAGAGGTAGTTGGGTAAAATAGATAGCTGGCCTCCAAGTTAGGAATATCTTCTTTCAAGTTCTGTCTTCAACACATGTGTTGTCTATGTGACCCTGGCCAAGTCATCAATCTCTCAGTTTTCTGAGCAATTGTCTAATGCTATAAGTGGTAGAGAATGTCACTACTTACAATGTTAGAATTTCCTCACTAGGATGTCCCCACACTGATGAAGTCATAGTTCCTTTCCAAATAAAATAGCAAAATTGGTAAGGGGATAATATGGGATTATCTATACATTTAACTTCTCTCTATTTTTTTTTCTTCTTCTACATCTCTGGAATGTTGGAGAGCATAAATCTGAAGACTACCATTATTTATGAGCAAAATCTTCTCACTAGAGGAAACCCTTCCACGCCCAGGGACTTTGTTAAGTATATTACATATAAGATCTCTGTTTATTTAGCATCAAGAAAATCACACAGGAGAAAAACCCTATGAGTCTAATGAATGTGAGAAAACCTTTAGTCAGAAGTCTATCCTTATTGATCATCAGAGACTTCACACTGCAGAGAAACCCTGGGAATATAATGATTGAAGTAAATACTCTATCCAAAGACCTTTGTTTATCCCACATCAGAATTCTCAAGGGTTAAAGTCCTCACTAGATTGTAAGCCTCTTTATCATAAATACTGTATTTTATTTCATCTTTGCACTCCAAAGTACCTGGCAACATGGCATGCATTTAGTGTTTACTAAGTATTTATTGAATTGAATTAAATTTTAAAGAACCTGAATATAGAACTTTAAGACTGAAAGGGACTTGAGAAAGTATCTAGTCCAAAACATTTTATTCTACAGATATACAAAAATGAAGAAAATGAATAACTTGACCAATAACTTGTCCAGATCCCCTGAAAAAATACAGCATTATTTTTCTCTTCTTTCCTTTTTTTCATTATTACTATACATTTCCTTCCCTTTATGAGCTGGGTATTATTACAGGATGGCTGCCACAACCAAACCATTGATGGTTCTTCCAAAACTCTTAGAAAGTGTCAAATACTTGAATAGATGACAAATTCTACTTTGGAAAACCTGAAGGGAAAGATTTTATCTGTTTCTTGTTTTCTGCAGAAAATTCACTTGTAATTTGAATAAAATCAAGCAGATGTCAACAAGGGATAAACCAATAATTTCTCTTCTTCCCATGTTCAATATTCATTCTTTCATTAATTCCCTTTATTCATTCATCCATGCACTTATTTATACATTCCTCCATGCTTATAGGCATTCATTCTGTTATTCACTCATTCTACTTGTTCATTCATTCATTCAGCATTTATTTAGTACCCTCAGAGTGTGAGGCCAGTGGGGTACACAAAAAAAAGGTTCAACAGAAAGAGTGCTGAACATGGAGTCATAGGACTTGAACTTGATGAATACACAGATAACAGAGATAGTAGTAAGTGGTTCTGCCCCTGGAGACGAGTGACCTGAGGCAAGTCATTTAACTTTTCTATGCCTCAGTTTCTTAATTTATAAAATTAAGAGTTTGACTTGGTGATTTTTTAAGATCTCTTCCAGCTATGAGTCTCTGCCCATTGATGCTAATATAAAATCCTTACCAACATTGAGCTTGTGATCTTGTAGGGGAGATAAAATATATACTCAGCTAAAGATAGAATCAGATTGTAAAAGCTAAAGGAAACCTGAGAAGTCATCCAATCCAACTCTTTCTTTTACATAGAGGCAAAATAACTTTCCCAATCACTCACCTATCACTAGCAGAGCTGGGGATAAAACTCAGATCTTCTGACTCCAGACAAGGTTGAAGCAAGAGTATAATAGTAATATAAATGCTTCGCTTTCAGTCATGGTGTCCTTGCCACCAGTTTATCTGCCCTTCCTTTTTAAAAAATGCAATGTGTTAAAAGAATATATATTTGCATCTGAAGGACACAAGGGGAAAATAACATACTCCCAACCTCACAGACAGAGGAAGGAAGCAATGAGCAATTACTTTACAATATTATTGAGAGTCAAGAAAAAAATAAAATAAAATCCCATCAGCTCAGCAGTCCTGGATTATATCACTACATGACACCAAAGATACTAACCAATTAGGTTTTTTTTTTTTCCTAAGGCACTTAGTTGGAATAGGAACATCTGGAGTTTGGAATCAATTGTCCAGAACTAGCTGCTGTACTAATTAATATTCACTCAAATGGCATTCCACCAAGGTGTCCCCGCTCCCTTTTATGTTCCCTGCAGGCTTGAGTGCTTTTCCATTAAGTTCATACCCTCTACAAGGGGGAAACTATTTGGGAAGTAGAAAGGGAAGTTTGTACAAGGGGCAATGTGGGCCCTCTCCTGGGTCATAAAGACCCCCCTGTGGAAAATGAAGTTGGATTAAGTGATTGAAAATAACTCATAAGGAAGCATCCTGGTCAAAGTTTCAAGAGCAGGCTAGATGATCTAATGAGGGGAGCTGTCTCCTCATCATTCTTTTCTTCCTGGAGAGGATATATGCTAGTCCCTCAATGATTTCATTGCTGGACTTAATCAAGTGCAGCAAAGGGTTGGGTTAGCATTTGGATTCCTCACTGCAATTGTTCTGTTCTTATTAGCACCTTTTGTTTTCCTTTTTTTTTTTTTTTTATCTTTCTGTCTCTGTGTCTCTGACTGCATTTCTCTCTCTCTCTCTCTTTCTCTCTCTAACACCCCCACCCCTACCCTAAGTCCCCCTAATCATATAGTGCCAGGTAGGTACAATATGGTTTGCTTATGAGAAGATCCAATAGATTATAGACATTTTTATAAACCAAAGTTGGCTCTTCCTTTGTTACTCTGCAACTCTTTTCCTTAATTCAAGGTGGGTGCCTGAACAAGAAGAAATGGAGACCATCTGTTTGGAGCAAGTATTGATAGATGGGTAATGTCTTTAATGTGATTTCTAGTGTCTTGAGTCCCAATCACTGGAGTTTCTAAAAATAATAAAGATTAACTGATGTTCATGCCAGGTGCTTTGTACACATCATTTCATTTAATCCTCACAATGATCTTGGAGATGGATTACACTTACCATTATCTTCATTTTATAGATGAGGAAACTGAGTCTCAGAGAGATTAAGTGACTTACCCATGGTCATATGGTTAGTAAATATTAGGGGTGCGTTTACAGCCAGGTCTCTTCTGATGTCAAGCCTAGCTTGTGGTTCACAATAATCTTTGTCTCTCTGATCATGAGTCAATCATTCTCACCGCTTGGTAGTTTGCAGGGTACTAGTGCTATTTCTTAGCTGTTTTACTTCATAATTTCTAGTTGTAACCTGAGCCTTAGAAACAGATTTTGTCTGCATGGGGAAAAGGATTAGAATTATTCAATTTTTTTTAATCTAGTACTTTTAAGTTTTTAAAAATTATTGTTTTGTGGTGGCTAGGTGGTTCAGTAAATGGAGCACTGGCCCTGGAGTCAGGAGGACCTGAGTTCTAATCCAACCTCAGATATAACACAAAAAACCAGCCGTGTGACCTTGGACAAGTCACTTAACCCCAATTGCCTTACCTTCCCCTTCAAAAAGCAAAAAAAAAAAAAAATATTATTTTATTCTAAGCTGACCTCTTCACCCCCCCCCCCCAAAAATGAATCTTTCTGTATAAAAAGAACAACATAAAGTAGAGGAATGTAAATGAAACTTGATTGTAAGTTGCCATAAAAAAGTATTTTAAAAATTCCTCAGGTTATTTTCAAAACTCTCCTGATTATCTGTGCTTCCTTTTGAACTTCTATTCTCTTCTGTATGTTTAAAAAAATGTTTCAATGACTTTTTTATATCAGTATTATGAATTCTCCTCCCTACATCTCTATCCTTATTTAAAACTGAAAGATAAAAAAAATCCTTCTATCACGTAAGTATAATCAAACAAAATTAATCCACAAAGTGACCATATCCAAAATTGTGTCTCTTTCTATACCTTGAATACATTATTTCTTTTAAGAAGTGCATAATATACTTCATCATAGGTCCTCTGGAGACACAATTGGTCTGGAGACACAATTGGTCATTATATTGATCAGAGTTCTTATGTCTTTCAACGTTATTGTTCTAATCATTATAGTTTTACAATGTTAGAGTCATTGTAGAAATTGTTCCCCTGATTCTGCTCACTTCACTCTGCATAAGAACATACCACCTGGGGCGGCAAGGTGGCGAAGTGAGTAGAGCGCTGGCCCTGAAGTCAGAAGGACCTGAGTTCGGATCTGACCTCAGACACTTAACACAAACAAAAAAAAAATACCTAGCCGTGTGACCTTGGGCAAGTTACTTAACCCCAATTGCCCTTCAAAACCCCAATTGCCCTCCAAAAAAAAAAAACATGCCACCTAAGATTCTCAGAAATCATTTCATAATTTATTATATTATAATAATATTACAATCCATTCATAAACTATGATTTTTTAGCTATTCCTCAAATGATAAGCACCCAGAGGGATAGAATTGTTACCTAAAGTTCCATTTTGATTTAGCCTGCTGTTTGTTTATATCTCTTTCTACATAAATTGGAATGTTCAGTAATTCACAAATATGCTCACCACCCTTGAAACTCCATGGAGTTAAAGAGGCAGAGACACAGGGAATGTTCTAGTAGACAGCAGTTCATGTTAGTAAACCTATTGCTCCATAGATTCCATGACAATTACCAAAGGCAACCTTAATGTGGGAAGGTTTCTGGCTGATGGGAGTTTGGGTGAGACAGGAAAGAAAAGCCAGCTGGCATATAACTGTACTTAAATCTAGTATGTGCTCATACAGTCCTTAGGTGGGATAAATTGAAGCTATGCTTTTTGTCTAGCTCAGACCCTCATATGTCACCCTACCCTGAATTCTTTTAGCATGAAACTCATAATTCTATCCCTTTTCAGTCCACCTCTAGTGCGCTAATCTGAATTTCTGGTTTTAACTCTTTTAACTCAACATGGATCCTAACATTGCTACCAGGCTTCCATATATCCTGGAATATCCTCACTTCCTATGTGACAAGCTTTAATTAACACAATGAACCCTGGTTCATCAAACCACAAACTGAACTTTGCCTAG
Source organism: Gymnobelideus leadbeateri (assembly GCA_011680675.1). Classification (NCBI taxonomy): domain Eukaryota; kingdom Metazoa; phylum Chordata; class Mammalia; order Diprotodontia; family Petauridae; genus Gymnobelideus; species Gymnobelideus leadbeateri. Next base: position 103,211 of record WOXC01010206.1, on the reverse strand, counting down.
GAGCTGAACAATAAAGGGGAAGCACAAATAGCAGAAAACATGTTATTTATAGGTAAATTATGATTCTGATGTCAGCTCCAAGTAGGATATAACAGCAGGGAATAATCAATAGAGAAGCCAGAATGCCAGGTTGGCTGTATAGAAAGGGGGTAGTGCTAGTGTATGGGTAGCATGAAGTTAGAGATTGAGGTCTAATTAAAAATCTGGGAATGGCACAGTAGATCATCAAAAACATAGTATAAGAACACCTATAGCAGGCCAAAAAGCTTCTTAAAGGCTTCCAAAAATCAACTCTGTAAATGTCCTTACCTGTTGTCATTCCACTTTGTATCTGTTGTTCTGCCTAGTTTTAACTGCATAGAACAAAATATTCCTCCCAGGATAAACTCATTACTTTTAATCTTATCACCATACTGCTAAATCAAGGCTTTGACACCATCTCTTTAAGCCTCTTCTTCTTTCTTTTTGGAGGGCTAGAGGGTAGAGTTCTAAACTCCTCCCAATGCCTTCCTTTATAGGGGGCAGAACTGAACTCTGCTTACTACACTTAGTATATGCTACTATGTGGTTTCAACTCTGTTAAATAAGATTCCCACACCCTGGTATCTCAATCTTCTCTGCTTTCCTGCCTCCTTTTATGTGTTGCCTCCTCCCATTTGATTGTAAGCTCCTTGGGGGGAAGGCTTTCTTTTTATTAATTTTATCCCCAGTACTTTGCATTGTGCCTGACACAAAATAGGAACTTAAATATTTATTGCATTTAATTGTTGCAAAAGGACCTCTGCCAATAGGACAATGAAGGCTCAACTCTCCAGCCCTCATTTCTGCTGACTCCTTTTTGAATGAGTCTTAGATGTTCCTACTTTGACTCATTTTATTATTTCTGACCTCTATCTATTGTCTGCCACCATTTCTGATTTCTAGGTGGCCATCTATAGTTGTGTTTCCAGAGACACTTAGGAAGCTTCAAAAACTTGACCTTCCACTCATCTTCTCCCAATTACAATTTCATTTCTTTGAATTAAGAGATTGTCTCAGATTACAGAATATAGTTAGTCCTAGCCCTGGAGGGTCCCATTCCATTTTAATGGACATTTATATTTCAATGTTCTTAAGTTTATCACAGAGTAGGATTTTAATAATAGCATTGTAGATTTAGAACAGGAAGGTCATCCTGTCCAATCCCTTTCCCTTATCTTACAAATAAGAACACTGAGACAGAGAGGTTAAAGGATATATCCAGGTTTACACAACTAATTATGTCTGAGGCAGTGAAGACCTCTCTTAGGGTAGGGTTAGGAGTGCTTGAGACCCTAAAATGCCAGCATGCCAGGTCCTGCCAAATGAATTCAACTCAAATCTCCTCTCAGCCAAAGAAAAGTAAAGTTTATTAAAAGTTCAATTGTATTAGACACAGAGCAAGTCTGTGCTAAAAAAATTCTATGGTGCTCTCACACCACAGGGAGGCAAGATGTGGAAAGGTGTGGGAGGAATCTAGGGGTGGTGTAGAGCAGGAGTTTGGGGATGGTCTTCAGGAGGAGTTAATGAGGTAAATGAGTTACTAAGGGTGGGAAGTTTCTGGAGGCTACCTGGAGCCGGACAGACAATGGTGGGCTAGGTCAGTTCAAGGAAGGATTGATATTTTGATAGGCTTAAGGGTAGGAAGTAGATGAACAATGGAGGGCTAGGCTAGTAATAGAGGTTTGGGCCCAGTCACAATGAAAGGTTTTTGGTCTGATGCAAATGAGATAATTCTATCAGAATTCAAGGGGGTTCCCAGAGCCTGCACCTCATCCGCAGGATTTAAACTCCAGTCTTCATGACTCCAATTATAGTTCTTTTTAAAAAATATTTTTGGAATTTATTTTTTTAGTTTACACAATTCATTTCCACAAGATTTTGGGCTACAAATTTTTTCCCCATTTTTCCCCTACCCACCACCCCAAAACGGTGATCCCATTGAATAGCCCCTCCCCTAATCTGCTCTCTCCTATATATTCCCCCATCCCCCCTCCAACTTTCCAGTAGGGCATGGTGAATCTCTATGCCCCAGTGCCTGTATATCTTATTTCCCAGTTACATGTAAAATAATAATAATAATGGCATGTATATTTTTAAACATTTTATTTTAAACCTTTGAATTCCAGATTCTTTCCCTACCTACACCCCCTTTTCCCTACCACCAAAAGGGTGCTTCCACCTTCCCTCCCCCCCAGCCTGCCCTCCCTTACATCATCGCCCCTCTCATCCCCTTCCCCCCCACTCTCCTGTAGGGTGAGATACCCTATTTAGTGTGTATATCATTCCCTCTCTAAGCCAGATTCATTGAGAATAACTTTGATTCATTCCCTTTTGCCTCCCTGTTCTCCCCCTCCATTGCAACAGTTTTCCCTTGCCTCTTCTATATGAGATAATTTACCCCATTCTATCTCTCCCCATCTCCTCTCATTATGTTCCTCTCTCACCTCTTAATTTCACCTAAGTATCATCCCTTCCTATTCAACTAGTCCTGTACCGTCTGTCTATGTATACTTGTACACACACACACACACACACACACACACACATATGTATATATATACATATATATACATACACGCACTCGCATATGTATTCATAAACCCATATACCCTCCTACATAGACGTATATATGTTTATATACATACATACACACACACACACATTTCTATTCCCTTCGACTATTCTCAAACTGAGAAAAGTTTCCTAAGTTACAGTGATCATTTTTCCATGTAGGAATGTAAGTAGTTCAACTTTGATAAGTTCATTATGATTTCTTTTCCCTGTTTACCTTCTCATGCTTCTCTTGCTTCTTGTATCTGAACGTCCAATTTTCTATTCAACTCTGGTTTTTTCATCAAGACTGCTTGAAAGTCCTCTATTCCATTGAATGACCATATTTTCCCCTGAAACATGATACTCAGTTTTGCTGGATAGGTGATTCATGGTTTTAATCCCAGCTCCTTTAAACTCCAGCATATCATATTCCAAGCCCTTCAATCCCTCAGTGTAGAAGCTGCCAGATCCTGTGCTATCTTTATTGTGTTTCCAGAGTATTCAAATGTTTTCTTCCTGGCTGCTTGTGTTTCCAATCTTTGTCACATATGTCCTTTTTATCTACTTTAAATGTAAAGGAGTCTTTAACCTGGGGATTGTAGACAATTTTTTTTGACAACTTTATTTGAATATAATTAGTTTCTTGTGTAATCCTAGGTATTTTATTTTATATATTTAAACTCATTATTCTAAGAAGAGGCACATAAGCTTCCCCAGACAGCCAAAGGGTTCCATGACATAAAAAAAAGTTAGTAGCCCCTTTTTTACTCAGACTAGACTAGTATCCATTCCTCAAATATGCCCCAAACAAACAAACAAAAATATATTTTCCCAATGTCCCAGTTACATCAGTATTTTGGAGACTGAAGAATTATTTCACAAAAAGAATTTTAAAAGCTAGTAATATATAAAAAAAAATAGGTGTTTATTATAGTATATTTTTGACCACAGAAGAGTGCCTAAAATGTAGTATCAGTAGGCAGGTACATGCAAAGATAATGAAGGAAGAGGGATTTAGAGTAAATAGCTTAGTCTTCAGAAAGGTTAGACCTTTTGGGCAGAAGGGTCAGTCACTAGAGCCCAGATTCAATGACCTTCAGTCCATTGGCAGGAAGAGGGATAGAGATTAGCAGTGTTCCACAGGAGAGTCTGCCCTTAATCCTATTTAATATGTGGAATACCTGGATCTTCATCTCCACTCTAAAAAACCTCAAAGAAGAGGTGAAGGGTTCTAGAAGGAATAGCTTCTCACTTAAGTGTTTTAGTTTGGTTATTCAAGTCTGGTGAAAAAGTGAAGAAAAAGATCTATTTATTGTAGTAGAGATCTAAGAGATGCAGAAATAAATGGATTTATGATGATTTATGGAAATGTTCAGAAAAGGCAGGAAAAAAGAATTATTTCTAATGGGGAGGTAGAATGCTTTAATGATGTTAGTGAGTCTTACACATCTCAAAGAGACCAAAAATAAAACAAACCCAAACCAAAGTTTTTAGATTATCACTACCAACTCTAAACCTATCCCCACAGTCTGCCTTAGACCACAAATTTGCCCTTATTCTCCCCCACTCCAATCTCTTATTATTGATAATCTCCCTTTCCTTTAAATCCCAGTTTAAAGTTCCCTGATCACTTCAGCTGGAAGTTACTGTTCCCTCATTTTATTTCTCACAGAACTTTTTATTTCTCTTTCAATTTTTACTGTATTTATTTGTGCACGTTTCTTAACACCCACAATTGGATTGTAGATTTGTTAAGTACCTTTGAGAAAAAGGTGCTCAATAATATTTATGGAATTTAGCAAAGTGAGAAAGAAAGACAGATGATTATAAAATATGGGAAAGAGATGTGGTGCAATGAAAAGAATGCTAGATTTGAGTCAGAACACATGTTCAAATCCTAGCTTTGGTATATATTTCTTATGGGTCCTTAGGCAAGTCCTGTCACATTTCATATATATATTTCCTCTATTTCCTCTTCTAAAAAATAAGGGAGTTGACCAGACAATTTCTATAGTTCTTTCAAAGCCTAACTGTATGATTCTATGGTTCTATGTCAAAAACAATCTGCTAATTTCACAGTTTAACCCTGGCTGCTCAGGCTCTATATGACAATACAACTGGTCAGCCTGATCCATATAATCAAAGAAGCAATCAGTGTAGTGGAAAATATAGTCAATTATTTTGATTGAACTGACTTGTCAGTTCTTATAAAAATTACTGTTTCAGTAGCTCCAACTTGATTCAACCTTAAAATTTAGGCTACCCAATAAACCAAGAGGAAAATATCAATCTATCATCTATCTATCTATCTATTATCTATCTATCTATCTATCTATCTATCTATCTATCTATCTATCTATCTATCTACTCTAGCCTTTAACTACAGCAAATACAGTCACTGGCTCTATCAAACTCTACATATTACATACCTGTTGCAACTGACCCTTCTCATATTTAGGATTTTTGAATCTCATTTGACTTGACTAGACCCATGAATAATCCCTAAGATCTTGGAGTATAGAAGAACCCTTTTCATTCTCATATAACTGAGCCTTTCTCTGATCTTATATATGTGCCACACACTTCTCTATCCCCTCCATTCTCAAGCTATCACATACAGCCCCACACACCCTTTCTATTTATATTTGGTAGTTTTGTTATCTTCCACTTGTCTTGAAGATAGGAAGTGTCTTGCTTCTTTGTATTTGCATTCCTAGTCTTAGAAAAGTACTTGATCCATAGTAAATATTTAATTAATGCTTTTTATTTTCATTTATTTTGCTCTTTATGAAACTAAGAGTACTTCCCTTTATGGATTTATGATGACTCTTAGGGTAGCATTTTTCCAACTGTGTTCCACATGACTATAGACTCCATGATACAGTTTTGCTGCAATTGAAATTTTGCCCTTGAAAAATCTTAAGTATGAGAGTAGGTATGGTTTGAAAATGTTATAGGAAGGACATTTTTACAGAACACTTTGCTTCATGTCTTCTCTTACTCCAATCCTTATTTGTCCCAAAGGTATTCTATATCCCAGATCTGCATCTTCTCCCCAATGACTTCTACCTCTCCCATGCCCTACCTCCTCCTTCCCTTAAGCATTTGCAAATTCTGTTGAAATATTTAAATTCCAAACTATTTCAGGGCTGAGCTGAAATTCAGAGAATACTGGATTAGGGAGTGAAGATGAGTTGGATTTATGTATTAGTTGACTTTTACCCCATTGTTGTTTTGGTTAGAAAATAATTCCTATGAATGTATCACTCATAGATCTTCTTTGCTTAGTCATGAGCTGTTTGCAGAAACCAACCTCTTTCTCTTCCCTTTCCAACTAAATTTCTTCTCGACTAGTGCTGGCATAAGTCATATCTAGACCCCTCCAGTTGCATGTGGCTCCTTATTGCCTTTGTAACAAAAATGAGCTTTTCATTAGGAAATGCACAAAAGATCATCAGTGTAATGTTTTGGGTCAACGCACACAGACAGCTGCTTGAGTGAGGAATCTGTTTCACATGCTTTTGCACTTATTCATCATTATAACTTACATTTATATAGTGCTTAGAGCTTTACATGCATTGTCCCATTTGAGTCTTTCGATAACCTGGTGAGGTATGCAGGCAAGTATTTCCATTACCATTTGAGAACTATAGTTCTGAGGATCAGAGATGATGGCTGACCTGCTCAAAAAAACAGAGCTGACCAGCAGAAGGGCAAGACTTTGACTTCAGTTCCAATGTTCTTTTGTTACACCAGGCTGCCTCCCTCTTATGTTCCCCCCCCCCCCCCGATTATTTGATTATTTCATGTGGATTAGTCAGGTCTCCTAGATAGTAAGCAACTAAAGGTCAAGTACTAAGTTTTATCTTATTTATAACTATTTGATAAGTCTATGCATTGACTGATAATAATTTTATTTGTAAAAACAATTCCAAAATATTTTTTCTGGGATATGTGATTTCTTCAGTATAAGAACTATTTCAACTGCTTTAAATTTAGAGATTGGTAGATATTCAGAGAGGTTAAATTAGTCTCTTCACACATCGAATAAATAAGTACCTCAGGCTAGATTTGAAACCAGGTCATCCTGACTAAAACCCAACATTTTATTCACTATTCCATGATGCTACATTAATCACAAACACAACTAATTAAACATGTATTGCAATAATCTACATTTAGATAAACCCCAAACCATAAAATGTCATTAAAAACAAGAAAATCTTTAGTCACTTCTTTACATTTCCATCAGGATTCTTTGTCCCTCCACTGTCCTAAACTTAAAGTATCACTTGTTCATAGAATTGTAGTATATCTCCTTCTTCAAGTCCTATTACTTTTTTTCTGCTTTGCATTATTTCATCAAGGTCTTTCCAGATTTATTTATATTGCTCCTACTTGTTAGTCTTAATTGCAGTATGGCATTCTATTACATTAATGTATCACAATTTATTCAACCATTTACCTATATTTAGACTACTTTCAGGCAGTATTCTGCAATTACAAATAATGATATGAATTTCTTTGAGCAGATAGCTCTTTTGTGTGCTTTTGCTTCACTTTTGGTAATAATTTCAGGGTATATTCTCAAAACCGGAATTGTTGGCTCATTCTAATAATTTTTATAATTTACTGTGTCTTGCCAGTTTCTCTACAAAGTATATTATGTCTGCTTTTCTTTTAGCAAGGAATGATTGTACCTGTTTCTTTCTGGTACCACTAGTGTTGAGTTTTCCTGTTTTTAATTGTTTTTGTTTAACGAGTATAAAATGATACCTCAATGTTGTTCTAATCTGAATATCTTTGGTTATTTGTGAGGTTAGGCATCTTTTCAAGTGTTTACTAATAGTTTGTTTTTACTTTAAGAAAGCTTTTGTCCATGTCTTTTGATCATTTATCTCCTTTGGACTAGGATTTTTTTTTTCATTCCTTGATATATTTTGGATAATGGAGTTGTTTTGTTTGAACTTTGACACTAGCTTTATTTTTGCCATAGATTTTAGTTTTGCTTTTAATTTTATTTCATATACTTTTCCATTTTAATGTAATTAAGCATCTTCTCCCTATTATATTTTCTTCTTTTTTTTGAATAAAAACAGATCATCTCCCCTTGCCCATGAGATAAATACATTATTTCATTTTTACTTCATTTATATGTTTACATCTACAAATATGTGATGCTTATGCCAAAAAAGATAAGTGAGAAGATTTAACCAACCATAGTCTATGTACCTGCTTTCTCATTGGCATAACATATTTTATGTATGGAAAAGATCCTTGATGAAAAAAAATGAGAAAGGATCAGGAAGGATTTTGTATCATTTTCTTCCACACTCCACATCTTTTTTTTGTTACACAACTGATGCAGCAGTGTAGTGAATATAAGTCCCTGATGTGTACCCCCTTTTTTTTTTTTTTTTACAGATTTTTAGGGAAAACAAGAGCAAAAAACATTTGGCTTGCTGGAACAAAATGTAGCATTGAAGTCTCTTTTAAGACAAAATGTCCCTCATATAATATGTTAAAATTAAACAGATTCCAAGATTCTATCAAAGAGATGATTCTGCTGAGAACTTCATTCAATGACCTTCTGATTATTGACATAAAGGAACATAAAACAAGGAGATAGGCTAATCTAAAGTTTTTACCAGCATGATTGAAGGTATCCTATAAAGATTCTTTCCCTATTGATAACAAGATATTCTATGTACTTCTTTTCGCAGATGACATTGAGCTCTGAAAACACTAGAAATTCTCCTTAGGGAAATCCATAGCAAAGTGAAAGAGATAAGTGTAACCATCCACATTGGAAAAACAAAGTAGATGAAAAACACATATAGGTAAGATTATGACATGCAGCTGGATAGGCAGCTATTGAATTTGTCCATCTGATCTCCTGTCCAAACTATATTTATTGATGGACTGTGACCTCAGCCCAGAATTGAGTAGGAGGAAGAAATTGGATTAGATCATATTTGGGAAATTGCATGGTGATTTCAATAATCCCAAACTGCTTGCTGTTACAGTACTCAATCTCTTTCATAACACTCTTCTCCCACTGAGGTTATATGACTGTGAATCATGGAACACCATGATGTCAGAATAAAAATTACAAGAAACCAAAAAAGCAATGGAAAGACACATGCTGATTTTAAGTAGGCGATAACATATTTCCAGTGATGATTTGTGAATGAGAAGTGGCATAAAAATGTATCATTGAAGGAAAGGAAGTGGGATGGTCATACAAATAGAAAGAGTTCCTATGGCCAGCCTAAGCATACTATTGACCTAAACTATTAAAAAGGTCAGAGGAAAGCCTTGAATGAATTCAATGAATTGCTTATGAGTAATTTAAAGTAAGACATGGAAAAGAAACATAAGGAAAAAGAAAGAGTGCAGGGTTTGTGATCTAACTTGATGGAGGGAATATCCATGTTTATATTTTGATAGGTCCATGGTTTCCTTAAAGCATGATCAAGTGGAAAGAATTATTCACCACATGATTACCATAAATTAAAGTTGTTTCCATGCTTTGGAGACTTGATAGAACTAAGCCCCTCTTGCAAATTAGTATTACAAATCCCCTCTCTGTCTGTCTGTCTCTGTCTCTGTCTCTGCCTCTCTGCCTCTCTGTCTCTCTCTCTGTCTCTTTCTCTCTGTCTCTGTCTCTCTCTGTATCTGTCTCTGTCTCTCTGTCTCTCTCTCTGTCTCTTTCTCTCTCTCTCTCCCTCTCTATCTCTGTCTTTCCGTCTCTCTTTGTCTCTGCCTCTGTCTTGGTGTCCATCTGTCTCTTTCTCTATCTCTCTCACACACACCAGACCACACCATGCCCCATGTATTAGGCATCCTTTCTATACATTGTGCATTTTTTGGTTATATAGAAAACAATCCATATTATTCTGGAAGTGAGGATCCTTGAATCTGAGCCCATCATTCTCCATAGAGTTGCTCAGCAACGTTAGGCTCCCAAGAGGCTATGCTTTCCATTCCCTCTTCATAACGTTTCTCCCTTAAGAGATCTTACATTTCCTGAGGCTTTATCTGCAATAGAACCTTACATCTGATTGGCTGTATGCTACCATCAACGTTTCACTGACCTATCCACAAAAACATACATAAAAGGCTATAAAGCTAGTCTCTTATGATTAATCCTTTATAAGCCTCCTGATACTCCTTACCAGGATTTCATTTTCCTATATACTTTAGACTGAGTTTCTCCCTTAGCAAAATAATGGAATAAAGTAGAAATGTGGAAACAAGAATTCTGGGGAGCTATTTTCAGGATCATTCACTTTAACATTTCAAGAGACTGGTACCACTTAAATCCCCCACCCCCTCTGGCTAATTTCCCAATTCTCCATTTAAAAAAATAATAATTTGTTACTCTGATCACTGTAAGTTACTCAGTATATTAGCCAATTTTCTTAATACTCTGGGAGCCATGTCATCAAAACCTACTGATTTGTATATGTTCATATTTTCCAAACTCTCCCTTATCTGCCTTTTGTCAATAGCTATTTTAGTAGAGTTTTCATTACTTTCTAATTGCTCCAATTTCTTTTCTTTATTTGTTCTCATTATACACAGATTTAGAAAATGAGATCCCTATCTCAGCTCTTTTCGATCTTTCATTCATTTTCTGCCCCCTCCTCCTTTATTAGCAGGGGGTGGAAGTTGGGCAGGGGAATACTTGGTTTCTCTAAGTTGCTCATTCATTCATTCATTTCCCCATAAAGTGGGAGAATGCTCTTTTCATTCTCCTTTACCCATTTACCTAGAATCAGTCATGGGAGAGTCCCCACCCCCACACCTCTCTTCTTGCCAACCATATCTTTCTTACAAGCTGTACTCGGACCCTTTCCTCCTGTCACTGCATCAGCTTATTATTCAGTGGGCATATTCAGCCAGAGGGCTCCAGTCCAAATGCACCACAGATATTCTATTATACTTGAGTCTCTGACTTCCAACACAGCCTTCTCTTTCACTCCCAACTTTGTGCTTTACTTTGGCACTGTAGTTGAGTGTGCATGGCAGAACATGAGCTCTTTTGGAAAGCTCCAGGAAAATCAATTCTATTTTGCCATATTTGGATCAGATTGCAAGAAGGAAAAATGCTTTTCAAACTTTGTGCTGTTTTGTGCACTGGTGACACTCTGAAAAATGTTAAAGGCCAGAGCAAGAAATGGCGTTAGAGATAATCTAATCCAGTTCCCCCGCCTCACTTTATAGATGAGAAAATAGAGAGGTCAGGGTCACAGAACTGAGAAATGGCATAAATAAAACTTGAAAACACAGTCCACCCAATATGGCCTGTCAAAAACAATGGCATGGCCAAACCTGGCCATGGTCAAGTGTAGTAGATTGGGACACAGTCATGGGATGCTTAGGGTGGTTTGGAGTTTGAGTCATAGCATCTTGATGTGTGTCACAACTCAGTCACTCCAACTACTTGGTCACTCAGCCTGTGTCTACATAACAAACAAAATCTGCAAAAAATTGAGGGACAAAAAGAAACATCTAGGCAACTTAATTGGAGGTTTCTGAACATCTGGAAGTTTGGTATCTTGTGAACACAATTCCTGGATTTTTTTACTGCATTTTTTTGTATGTCATGCAGATGTTTGGCGGTAGTGAAGACACAGTCTTGGTGGTTTGACTTGTAAATTGAACCTCATAGGACAGACGTGTTACCATAGTCAGTACTGGAAAGTGCTTCATGTGTCTCAGAGGAAAGGTACTGGACAGACCCCAGATTGTATTATGAAGTGAGTCCTTGTTTCCAAGGATGTGAAAGCACCAAATAGTGTGTGTTATATAGTTTCTAAAAAGAAATGTTAAGATCATAAAACTAAACATCCAAAACTTCTGGAAAGGCCACTGTTAATGCTTGTAGAATTTTTTTTTGGGGGGGGTGTAGAGAAGGGGAGGACATGAAGTTTCCTTCATTAGACATTTTAAGAGGCTAGACTGTACTGTCTGGACTGATTAGAGTTCAATTGATAGATTTTTTTACCTACTATCCCTCTAACATTATTATTATAATTTATGTTAATAATATTATGCTTTTTAATAGAACAATTAGTTTTTTTCTTTCCTTTTGGAGGGGAGAGAGCAGGGCAATTGGGGTTAAGTGACTTGCCCAAGGTCACACAGCTAGTAAGTGTTAAGTGTCTGAGGTCAGATTTTAACTCAGGTCCTTTTGACTCTAGTACTGGTGCTCTATTCACTGTGCCACCTAGCTGCCCCCAAACAATGAGTTTTTCTGATAAATTTTCATTATCATACCAGTTCAAGGGTCGGTATAAGACTATGTGAAGAGGTGGGGGACAAAAAAAACAAATCATTCAATAGATATTTATTTAAGATTTTTTTTATGTATAATGTACTCAGTGCTAAGTGATAGAGATACAAAAACAAGATATGAAATGATCCCTGTCCTCAAGGAACTTATATTCTAATGGGTTTGAGGTAAGGCAATATAAAAACAAATGAGTAATATGAAGAAGGAGGAAGGACAGCTTGGAGATAAAGGAAGACATTAAAGAGGAGGTAACCACTGGACTTCTACTTGGAGTATATGTATATGTATAAGTATATATACTTATACTTGGAGATTCTGAGGATGAGGACAGTATACTTTCCAGTCATGAGGGAAGTTTGTGTAACTTCACAGAGGCAGTAGATGACTCATAGGCTTCAGGAAAGAATGGTTCAGCTTGGCTAGAATACAAAATATACATAAAGGGAGTGATGTGAAATAGGTCTGCTAGGATAGGTTGAAACCAGATTTTAGAGGACCTTAAATACCAGTCTGACTTGGGGATCAGGTAATTAAAAAGAGAAATGGCAGTGGAATCAGAATCAAGATAAACAAATAGAAATTATGCACTACATATTTCAGAAGTAAGAGAAAAAGTCTAATGCCAATCATAGTAGTCAAGTAATACACATTTGTTGTCTTTTGATTAATTTTGTATTACCTTCTTGGTTTTCTAACACTAGTTCCTTTCTACCTTTAAGGTTGGATCCCATAACTCTCATTTGTTTCATCTTGCCCCTGACTCTAAAATTTGCTTTTTTCTCAGAGCCCTGGGTGGCAGGGGATGGGGTAGTGGTCATATAAGAATCTTGAAGGAATAGCCAGTTTTTATCTTTGACTCCTACTACCTGACTCACCTACCTCCATTTTCATGGATATATGTCTTTTGGGTTTCATTTCCACCACTTTTCCTGAATGTTTCAGTTTCATTCACAGTATGAATGTCAATATTGATGTGGTCCAGTTCTTTTAGCAGAGGATCAACTTTTTGGTCACTGGGTAAAGATTGTGCATTCCAAGTAGAGACCATTAAATTAATATTTGTAGAAAATCTAAGAAGTGTATGATGTTTAGTGCTTTAGTGTTTCTTTTATGCCAATTCAACTCCTGTCACTGGAAAGTGGAAAGGGAGAGGATGGTGGGCAGTTTTGGAATTCTATCAGCTTCATGTTTCTGGGATAACGGCCAGAAGCAATAGCCTTGCATCTACCTCTTTTTTTTTTTTTTTTTTTTTTGCATCAACCCTGCTATATAAGTAAAGGAAAAGTATCTGGAAAGTATCTGGATTTCTCAGTTGGTTTGTGAAACTCCCAAATGAGGAAACTCCTTCTACCCTTGCAGGTAGCTACCTTCTCTTCAGTTTAGAGCCTTGGAGAGATACATAGCATACTGAGATGTTGAATAACTTGTCCTGCATCACATAGCCACTATATGGCAGAAATGGGATTTCAAACCAGGTCCCTCTGTTCCATGATTACATATTACTCCCTCCAGAGAGTTGGACCAAGTATTTTTACAGATGAGGACACTAATGCATGGATAAGTCAAGGCAACAGTTGAAGGACGCATAACTACCAAGTGGTATAGCCCAACCTGGAATTCAATCCCATAGATTATTTACTACTCTGTTTTCATTAGATAGCTCCCAACTTTTCTAAGTCTCTAACTCTTAAGAAGTGCTTTCAATCGCACAGTGAAAAACACTGCCTCTCACACAGCACTTACCTCCTGGCGCTCTTCTGTCTCTTCTATTTGCTCCCAAACGTGTATGCATGAGGCATGTTTTACATGCTATTTATTCTCTTGAGTGACTATGTCCCCCCAAATCAGAATGCTCCCCCAACCTGCAATTCTCCCATCTTCTTCCTGGATTTTAGTGTTGTTTTTGCATTTCTTTTAAGCTGCTAAAAGGCAAGGAGGAATTTGTTTCATTATAGGATCATTTACTCCTCTCTCAGTTTTTTGCTTCTTTGGCTATGGAGTCAAATCCTAGTGTATGGTATAAACAGAACTCAGCTTGTTAGTTTCCATGCATGGCTTGTGCAGTCTAACCCCATCAAGTCATGTTCACATTACATGATGGGGGCAGGAATAACACTCCAAATTCAAGAAGGGATGTTTTTCCTTATGGATGATTAGTTTCTTTAAATATCCTTTTTCAAGATAATTTTAGAGAAAGCCATCATTATGTGTCTGGGTCACTAGAAACCTAAGTATAGGTAAAGTTAAGATGGTGGAGTAGTGGAAACACTCAGCCAAATTCTCCCAATGCCATCCCTCCCCCAAATAACTTTAAAATAATGCCTCAAATTGAATTTTGGAGCAGCAGGGCTAACAAAAGTTTAGCGTGAGACATTCTTTCAGTCTAAGATTATTTAGGAAGTCAGAAGGAAAGATCTATGATATGGGATTGAGGGTGACCCATAGTCCATATGGTTGAAACACCAGTGGTGGGAATAAATGGTGGCAATAGGATCATCAACAGCTTTGGGAGCTCTCAGTAATGAGATTGTAAGGGGACTTGGCAACTGATCAGAAAGAGATTACAGGGAATCCTTGTGTACTGGAGGTAGGGCTAGAACTGTTTGGCAACTTCATTGCCTATAACCACTTCTGGGTCACAGTTCAAAGACATGGAGGAACACTTCTAGGAAAGAGAGAACAGGGACTCTGAGGAACAGTCTCACTTTCAATCTCAAGGAATCAAGAACTTTGAGGAGCAGTATCAGTTGCAATGTCAAGAGGTCAAGAGTCTTTCCTGGGGAAGGACCTAAGTGCAAAGAAGGAGAGCAGTGACTGCACCTCTCCCTAAATCATACCACCTTGGAAACACTAAAAACTCCCCAAATTCCAGAACTTGCTCTGAAAGTACCAGTGGGCAAAAGTCTGAAGCTTGGGGTAGTGCTGTCTCTAAACCCTTACCATTCTGGGAATAGAACCCAACTTTAACATAAATTCAAAGTCAAGAATGCATAAACAACCAAAAAAGCACCTGACTATAAAAACTTACTATGGTAACAGTTACGGTCAAGGCACAAACTAAGAAGAAGACCATGAAGTCAAAACAGCCACAAACAAAGCCTCAAAGAAAAAGGTGACTTAAAAACAAGTTCCACAAGAATTCCTGAAAGAGGTAAAAAATGAATTTTGAAATCAAAGAAGAGTGGTAGAGAAAAGAAAGGAAAAGAAATGAGATCAGGGGAAGGAGATTATGAAACCCCCTCAACAATTAGCAACTTGGTACAAGAGGCACAAAAATACTGAAGTAAGAGAATCAAGGGTATTAGAACAGCAAGTCGTAGTGGGAATTGAGTGAACCATACTGACTCCATCTTGTGACTCAATTCTGTTTCTAGCTCAGTTCTCTTTCTATTCAATTATGGGTCTAATCCAATTTTTGTCTTGTGAGAAAACTTTATTCAATTGTGAGAATTGTAAGAGGACTTTGCTGCATTATTTGAAGTTAACCCTTCATGTCTGGGAAGTTGGAGTATCTTTACTTGCTGCTTAGAGACTCTTAACTAAGTACCTAAGTCATACTGACTAGAAATACAGTCAGATCCAAAGATTGATTCAAGGAGTATTTTCATAATTATAAATCTCAAGCAACACATATATCTTGTCTGAAAATTGGTCAAATACTAACTAATCAGTTATTTTTTCAATGTTAATTTGATTTTAACTTGAGGGAAGTGGGAAACCTCTTTTTCTGATTTTAGGGAAATGTTCCTATTCACTCCCTTCCAGCTTAGAAAATCCCTAATCTTGGGGTGGCTAGGTGGCGCAGTGAGTAGAGCGCTGGCCCTGGAGTCAGAAGGACCTGCAGATTATTTAATTTCATATTCTGGTTGTTTTCTAATTAATTGATCTTATTTGATTGATTGTTTTTAATGTATAAAAATCTTTCCCTTTGTATTTGGGGTCCAATTACAAAGCAGAGAGTCCTAGAACTTATTTATTATCCAATTGGCAACCTTTGCTTAACAAATCATTGTACTTGGAAGCACACCTTTATTTCCTCAATCATTTCAGTTTTTACCCACCAAAGAAGAAAATAATACCTAAAAAAAAGAATTGGCCTAATAAAAGAAGAGGTATAGAACTTGTGGAAAACATTAATTGCTTATCAATAGGCAGTGTCGATATAATTAAAATGATAATTCTATATAAATTATAAGTGCCATATCCATCAAAATACCAAAAATTATATTTATAGAGCTAGATAAAAACAATAACAATTCATCAGGAACAAAAGGCCAAGAATATTAATGGAATCAAAAGAAAAAAATGTGAAGGAAGGCAGCCTAGCAGTACCAGATTTCAAGTTATTACAAAGTGATAATCATGAAAACTAGTTAAAAATAGAGTAGAATTAGCATTGGATTAAATTGGGTACACAATACAGCCTAGTAAATGACCATAATAATTTAATGCTTAATAAACCCAGAGATCTAAGCTTTGGGACTAAGAACTCACCATTTGACAAACATTTCTTTCAAAACTGGGAAAAAGTTTGGAATTAACTAGTCATAGAAGAACATCTCACATCATATACCAAGAAAATGTCAAAATGGATGAATGATTTATACATAAAGGGTGATATCATAAGTAATTTATAGGAACATGTAAGATCTATGGATAAGGGAAGAGTTTATGATCACAGAAGATACACAGAGGCTCACAGGACATAAAGTGGATAATTTTGATTACGTGAAATTAAAAAAAAACCTTTTGTACAAACAAAACTAATGCAGCCAAAATTAGAAGGAAAACAAACTGGAGAAAAAATTAAGTGTTTCTATGATAAAGGCCCTATTTCTCAAAGGTATAGGGAAGTGAGTCAAATTTATAAAAATGTGAGCCCTTCCCCAATTGATAAATAATCAAAGAATATAAACAGGCAGTTTTCAGAAAAAAGAAATAAAAGCTAGCAATAGTTACATTGAAAAAGTGCTCTCAAACATTATTGGGGAGAGAAATCCAACTTAAAATAGCTCTGAGATACCACTTCACTCCTATCAGATTGGCTAACATGACAGAAAAGGAAAATGGCAAATGTTGGAAGGGATGTGCAAAAATGTGGACACTAATACGACTGTTGGTGGAGCTGCGAATTAGTACAGCCATTCTGAAGAGCAATTTAGAACTGTGTTCAAAGGATTAAAAAACCGTATGCACCCTTTGACCCAATGATCCCACTACTGGATCTGTATCCCAAACAGATGAAAAAAAGGAAAAGGACTTAGTCATACAAAATTACTTATAGTCATCCTTTTTTGGGTACTAAAGAATTGGAAATTGAGGGGATACCCATCAACTGAACAGGTTGTGGTATATGATTGAGATGGAATACTACTGTGCTGTAAGAAATGATAAAGGGGATGATTTCAGAAAAAAAAAATGTAAAGCCACATGAATTGCTGCAAAGTGAAGCTAGAAGGACAATGAGGATATTGTACACAGTAGCACCAATATTGTAAAGATGCATCAACTGTGAAAAACCAGCTATTCTGATCAAGACAATGATCCAAGACAATTCCAAAGGAGCCATGATGAAAAATCTATACACTTCTAGAGAGAGTACTGATGAATTCTGAATTTAGATTGAAGTATACTTTTTTCACTTCATTTTTCTTGCTTGTAAAAGTGGAAACCTCTCAGAGCCTTGTTTATCTTGCTATTTCCTTCCCTTTGTGTCTAGACAGGAGACAATCCCATAGAGTAGACTTGAACAGCTTTGCAGATTCAGACTGAAACGAATTGCTTTTTACTGGAAGAATGTAATATTGCTTCAGTGCATAGGGAAGTGCAGACCTGGGAAAGTATAATAAGTAAACAAACCAGCAACTCCCATTTGGAAATTTAAAAATGACAACAACAAATAATTTCAAAAGAAGAAATTGGATAACTCCCCTATCTGATTAGAGGTGATAGGCACACATGAATAATTGATTGATAATCAAGAATTATGGTTTAGGACGGCAAGCTAGTGACCATGAGAAGTTCTGCTCACTTTCAAAGCACCACTTTGGAGAGGTAGTATTAATCTCATCCTTTTGTAATTTCATATGCCCCAGAAACAAAGAAACACATTAGAACTGACTTTAATATGAGCAAGACTTGTACTTCAGCCAACCTGTCTTTCCCCTTGTTTTACATTTAGTGTTTCTTCAACCTTAAGATTCCTTCATTAAATGCTAAAAATAATTCATCTTCTTCCTCAAGGTGATAGTCCAAATTCCTATTTTCAGCCTTTCCCCTCTTTCTGCCTGATAGATTCTTAGCAATCTTTCTTTGAATAAGATTGGAAGAATAAACTGATTACAAAATTTCTCCCCTATGGCTCTTCATTTGGTTCATCACTACTGCTACCCATCTCAAAAACCTAGGCTCTTCATCATCACAAATTCCACCCATCATGATTTGAGCCAACTAAGTGGTGATCAGAGAATTTCAGACCAATGGAATGGAAAAAAAAAAAATCTACCCAGTGAATGGAGCTCCCAAAGAAGGAAACCTTTTACAACATTATCACAGGGAAGACTAAACCAGGTAGAACAAAAGAGGACTAGCTCTAGATTTGTTGACCATATCCAAGCGACAAAGTATTTGGTTTCATGTATCCATAAAGTGACTTTGTATTTTCCTTAAAATTTCCTTCCTTTTCCTGAATTTAACTTTCTTTTTTCAAATTTGAGGATAGGTACACACTTAATAGGTTGGGCTCATTTCATCTAGTTGTTTTTATTTCTCTCCTCTCTTTTCCCCTCTGGGCCATTGCTAGTCATCCTAAGCTATGTCTTACCACTGGACTCCAGATGACTCTGGAGAGAATGAGGCTGATGACTTTGTACAGCTCTTCCTTACAGAAATCCAGTTCACTTGCAAGTCAAGATATTGCCCTCCTGATGTCTTTGGTCCTCGTGGAGAATGAAGGATAAATAACAACAGCACAAAACAATATGATTTAGTGTAGAATCTGATTGTCTCAGTCTATTGAAGCTCAAAACTCCTGAGCTCAAGCAATCCACTAGACTCAGCTTCTTTAGGAGGATGGATTGTTAGATATCTCTCACTATGCCTGGCTTCATTCAGTTTCATACAAGGAAGCAAAATGTCTAAATACAACACTAAATCTTGTTAGTGATGAGAATTCTGCTATATTCTTCTCTATTCAGATCAAATATTGAGTATAGTTTTCAGTCCTGGGTGCCACATTTTCAAAGAACAATGTTATGGGTCTAGAAGAGGGTGATAAGAATGGTGAAGGGATTGAAGGCCATGATATAAAAAAAGACTGGTTGAAGAAACTGGTGATGGTTAACTTGGAGAAAGAAAAATCAAGGAAGATACCAATATCTGGTTTTAAATATCTGATGGACAGGGGCGGCTAGGTGGCGCAGTGAGTAGAGCCTCGGCCCTGGAGTCAGAAGTACCTGAGTTCGGATCCGGCCTCAGACACTTAAGCCACACAAATAAAAGCCTAGCCGTGTGACCTTGGGCAAGTTACTTAATCCCAATTGCCCTCCAAAAAGCAAAAAAAAAAACAAAAACAAAAACCCAAAAAACCAAATATTTTGATGGACTAATGCATAGGAAAAAAAATTAAATCTGTTCTATTTGGTATTGGAAACCAGAACTAGGAGGATTGCATTGAAATTGCATAGAATCAAGTTTTATTTAGCACCTACTATGTACCAGACAATGTGTTAAGCACTGGGGATTAAAAGAAAGGCAAAAAACAACCCCTGCTCACAAGGAGCTTACAATTGAGTGGATTAGACCGAGGCAGATTTTGGTTCAATGTAAGGAAAAGCACCCATCTAATAATTAGAACTATCTAAAAGTGGAATGGGCTTCCTCAGGTGAGGAATTCTTCAAATGGAGCCAGAAGGCCACTTGCTGGTGGATGGTTTTTAAGTGCTGGAGTATGCTAAGGAACTTGTGGAGTTAATATTAAATTTATGCTTCAACAAATTAATACTTCAAGTCTTTGCAACAGTCAAGCAATAAGCATTTTTAAAAGTGCTCACTCAGGCACTGTGCTAAGTAATGGGACTACAAAGAAGGGAAAAAACAAAAGAAAATAAAGATATAGTCCATGCCTTCAAGGAATTTACATCCTAATGAAGGAAACAACACACACACACATATATATACACATGCACACAATATACATGTAGTATGTGAAAGTAGTATGACAAGGAAAGGGCATGGCTGTATGAACTCGAGGAACACAATAGGAGGGTGATAGGGGACCTCATATCTTTTTGTATTTTGACAGTGTATGTGTATATATTTATGAAGGGATGTTGTATATATACATGTGCATGTATATGATGTGTAAAATGATTATGACATATAATACATAAATATCTATTTCTTACATACAAACATGCAAATTATATTAAGATACATGAAAAATATATAAACATAAATATAAGTAAAATGAATAAAATATATTTAGAAAGAGAGAGGAGAGACAGTTTAGGAGGGGGTATGGTGGGGAGCACATGGAAAATCCCAAGCACATCTCAGTTCCCTTATTGAGTGTCTCTGGGCCCCAGAAGTTATTTGCAGATTCTGGATTGATTTCCTATAGGCCTCTGAGGAGATGTTATGGCACTATCACTAGAGATGTTGTCACGCTGTGCCAGGCTCTCTTTGTCCTTTGCTCACCCAGAGTAACAGCAGTCTACACAAGAATCTTCCAGATATGAAAAAAAAAAAAGCCTCTTTCAAGTTTACATGGCCAGGGGGACACATGAAGTTACCCAGAGAAAGAAATAGCTTTCTACTGCCTAGATTTCAGCATCTCTTTCCTTTGCCTTCTGGACCCTTCCAAATTTGGGGAGGAACCCAGCCAGAGAGGCTCCTGGCTGGAGGCTATGTGTAGCCAAGCTGACCTTGTGATGGCCCCCACTCCTTGCTGAATTCATCACCCTTCTGATGATTATCCCAATGCCTTGCATGGCTCACACCCAACCCTGAGCCCAGATGGAAAACATATCTATTCCTCTATATCTTGGTCGATTAAGTTTCAGAAAATGTGTGGTGTGTCCCTTGACCGTGACAAGGGAAAATGATGGACGGCCAAAGACTCATTTTCAAAATTACAAATTTGGCCAATTTTCATAATACTGAAAAAGGAGACATTCTGAAGTGTTTAAAATAGACTTCCAGTTCTTTGTAAAGTATGCCACAATAGCCTGGAAAAGGAGACAAGAGCTGGATCAGGCTATAACAGTGAAAATAGTGGCTCATACTTGCATAGCACTATTCAGTTATAAAATGTTTTATATAAAGTATCTTATTAGAAATTCAGAGCAACCTTGCAGAGTAGACAATGTATGTATTATAAACCCCTTTTATTTGAGGAAATTAATGCTCAGATAAGTTGTTATTTGATTATGAACCCCCAGCTAGAAAGTGATAGAATATACAAGTTCAGATTCCTGCCCTGGCTCAAAGTCTGGGGAATCTTTTTTTCTATATCACAGTGATTCAGGGGCAGGACACTATTATGACTTTAATATTAATAAATCAAACATTTTATTTAATGTATATTTTAATTATTTAATAAATAAAATGCTTTATTTTAATAAAGTGCTTTGCAAGTACTCCCTTCATCCCTTTTCCAAGATCTTCATTAAATTAATACTCAGTAAGAATTGCTATTAAATGCAAACTTTCTCACCACTTCATTTGTTTTAGGATGGAATTCAACAAAGGTGGGTCAATTTTACATTCCATCTATAGCAATAGTTCAGGAGGCTCCCAATAGTTATGAAAGCAGTTTATCCTAAAAAGGTTATGCCAAAATATAGATTTTAGGATAATATTCATGTGAGTGTTTAAATGTACTTGGGAGCTGTGAACTTATTTTAATAAAATTTTGATACCTGCATTTCAGTATAATTGGTTTTCATTTCTTTTGTGATTCTATATATTTTATTTTATGCTTCTAAAATATTTTGCAAAAGGATTCAGATAAGTATCCATTTACATTTTGATCTTAAAAGATTAATTGAACTGCTTTTTATATAGATGCAGTCTTAAAAACCAAGCTATAATCTACTAATAGAATGTAAGCTCTTTGAAGGAAAAGACTTTTTTAATTAAAAAAAAAATCTTTTCACTGTTATCTTGATGCTAAACCCAATGCATTGTTCATAATATGTGCTTTCTAAATATATGTTGAAATAAATCAAATATTGAAGCATGAATAAATTTTCCACATGGATGTCCAAGTTTTCTTTCACCCCCTTTCTACTTTCTAAAACTCCACAAGTGGACAGATGTTCAGGGAAGCAAAATTAAGTCTCTTTTTCTGTGTCCTCTAGCATGGGAGGACTTATAGTCAGCAACCTCTTTAAGAGTTTGTTTGGCTTTGTTTTTCTTGGTTGCCTTTATTCCAGAATTAAATCTACCCATGTATATTGTCTACAGCTAAGATGGAGCCATAAATCCCTTGTCCCTTAATCCTTCCTCCTACTGTCTCCTAGAGGGTCAAGAACTATTAAAGGAATCACAGAGAATGGGAGTATAGTATTCCATATTGTAGTGTTTGATGGTAGCAGGGATTAACTGTGGATTATAGGAATGTGGTGGACTGAAGTCTTCACCTTTTCTTTCTCATCATCTTAGTCCTTTATAGTCTAGTGTGATACCTATAATACCTTTAACACCAGTCAGCCATCTTGAAGATGAATATAATTGGTTGCTAGAGACTGAGACAGAGGTGGAAAGAGAAGAAGAAAGAGAAGTTGATGATAATAAAAATGTATGTGCACTATTGGAAAAATAGCTCAGAGTTCTAGATCCAGTTTAACACAAACTGGATTAGCAGGGTCATTTCCTCTACCTTATGAGGAAGTCACTTCAAAACTCTCTGAACTTCAGTTTCTACATGTGAAAAATGAAGTGGCTAGATTAACTGCTCTCTAAATTTTCTCCTACCTCTGCCATTCTATAATTCTATGACCACAGAAATTTCTTGAAATAGAGGCTGTCTTTCCCATAAATACAGTGATGGGTATGGCAATTGTTTGCTTTTGGAGTCTTGATTGTAATTGCTACCATGTTGGAATATGAAAGGCTATCATATGGGAGTGTGGAGGGTTTAGGCAAGGATTTCCTCCTTCATTTTCACCTGTGAGTAATTCAGTGTTTTTGCATTGGACTGTTACCAAATTAGCTGTCAGGAGAGAGAATAGCCTTACTCCATCATTCCTCAAGATGAGGTATGCTCTGGTTTTAAATTGCCCCATAGTTGATGAGTTGAGCCCACATTTGTGTTCAAAGGGTTTTCAGTGTGAATTACTTATTAATGAAATAATAAGAGGAAAGCATGACGTGATTTTTAAAGCTTAGATGGTTCCTTCCCAGATGCTCTTGAGGAGTAGGATAGCTTTTTCCCAGGAGAAGGGTAAGCATAATAAGAGAATAGAGAGAAGGAATAACCTAAAGAGTCTATTTTACTCTGCCCTTGAATAACTGGGGTGTGATGATCTGAATGATGTCCTAATAGCTCAGTTTTCTGATCTATAAAATGGGGATAAAGTCTTTTCACTGCTTCATATCGTGAGGGTAAATGATATAATCACTAATATAAGTTGTTTTGACCCATCAGAAAAGGCTTTTTGTGAAAGCAAAATTTCATTAGCATCATTATTGTTTTTATCTAAAATTTCTGTCATGTCATCATATAGTGCTACTATATAATTATAGCATTAAGACATTATAATTTGGGCCTTACATGGTAAATCGCACAGACATTCCCTTTGATTTTAAGTACAATGATTATTACACAACAATTTACAGAAATATATCATTCATTAGAGTGCATTGCTTGTCATTTGTCACCTTCTCCATTCATTCCCTATGCAGTTGGCAGAGGAGGTCATTAATTTATACCTGTGTTTCATTCACTAAAATGATGACCCATTATTCCTATGATCAGAGGGATATGGTGGAGAATTAATGAGGAAAATAAGTATAATTCATTCAAATTGGAAAGGAAGTGTTATACCTTGACAATATGCTCACACTAGATTTTAGCACTCATCTGAAGGTGCTGAAAAAACAATAATATTAATCTGGAGACCATAACATTGAATGGTATTATCTAGAGCCTACTTTGTTAATATAGTAGGTATATTATAGGGGTTCAGGTGTTCATTTCTGTCTTCTTGAATGGATGATATTGTCACTCAGTCAGTCAGTGTGACTGTGGGCAAGACTCAAACCTCTCTGAGGTTCAGTTGTTTCATCTGTAAAATAAGTGTGATAATACCTAGTAACTAGTCCATCTGACACACAAATGAAATGAGAATAGCAGAAATTGGGTATTGAATCTCTCATGAACATGGACAAAGGGGGGAGTGATAAATAGGCAGAGGATGATTTTTAACTAAGGATGATAGAACTACTCTGGTCCAGTGAGGCTGCTCTTGCCAATCAGAGCTTCTTCCTTTCAAAGTTTAATATGACAAGATCTCATGTGATTCTTGACTTGCCCTTGGTTGGCAAATTTATTATATTGACGACCTGTTTTTATCTCAGTGCAGACATATGTCCTTACTTTTGTTTATGCTTATTCAGGATATGGCATTGCTATACCACTTAAATCTGCCTTGGTTCACCCACTATTGACAGGATATAGCCCTGTTCCTTATGGGCCATTGTGTATCACTGCTTCTGATCAGAGGTACTATTCTGCTATGAAGGATTTCTGATACTGGGCACATTGCCATCATATTCACTGCATTTTCCATATTCTCCATCATCCTCAGGTAGCTGGTATCACTGACTATAGAAATGGACTTTTAAAACACCAGATTTATCATAACACTCCTGGTTACTTGGATTGGGTCTTCCATCTCCCAAAGACTAGATCTTTGATAAATCTGAGCTAATCTAAGAGAGGGTGAGATAGTTTCTCTGTGCTAGCAGTTTCTTGTATACAATTTTTAGGAAGAGTCAAAGGTATACTCCTTTAGATATATTCCCAGGTAAATCTCATCAGTCTTTCATTATTTCAGCATTTGTATAGACTCAACTGGACCTTGAGCTTTATGTATTTTAGATTCCCCCTAATTGGCACTTTCCCTTTCTCTCAGGATAGTTCAGACAACTCCTAGAAAAGCTTGGGGGACTAAGTATGATTGAGAAGAGAGAATGGCCTCACTCTAGTATTCTTTCACATGTTTTGTAACTCTGATTTAAAATTGCTCCATGTTTGATAAGTTGAACCCATACCTGTACCCCAAAAGTTTTCAATATGAAGTGCTTATTATAATAAAGTAATAATTTAAGGGAAGTGAAACTGTCTTTGTAATCATTGTAACCAGGAATTCACCTGAAAAAGGGAAATCCTTTAGCAGATTTAGTGATGATATTAAATGCTTGGATAAAACTAAGGGGAAGTCTTTATTCAACCCCAACAAAAGAAAGTATTCCCTCATAAGAAGCTTTGAAATCTGCCAACACTTGTTAAAACCTCCATGATGCGGGTCTCTGAGAGTGGGGAGGATTTTACTGGTTCCATGTCATGACTGAGTTGGTATACATTTGAGATGGATCCTGGTATCATTTGAAGTCCTGGGACATGTTCCATAGAAAAGTCTTAAGAACAATTAGTGACTTTGTTACAGATAACTTAGACATGCAGTTGGGGCTGGTGAGAGCATTGGAAGTACCATTACCTGTTGTATGGACCTGATGTTCCTGGTTTTGTACCTAGTTATCATGGTTCTTTTTACCTCAGGGTATATACTTTGAATCTCCCGCCCACACACATTATCATTGTAGTGTTAATGGTTTTTTTTTTTTTTTAAGAAGATTGGACTACTTTATGTTTGTTTGGGTTTTTTTGCATTAAGCTCAGTTTTCTGATCTGTAAAATGGAGATAAAAGGATTTTCTCTCTGCTTCACTACATGTTGTGAGGATAAATGACATAAATACTGACATAAATTGTTCTGACCCATTGGAAAAGAAGACCTGATATAATATAAAATCCCTATTAATGCTATGCTAAGATTGCTTTGAGATAATTTTAGTGTTGGAAGAAAATTTTAGGAACCTTGTCACCAAGGGTTGGTATGTTCTTAGTAACAGGACCTATTTTTATTTTTAATTAATTTTTTTTGATAGGCTGGGCTGGATTTGCATGAATAAATCAGGGAGGCCATTCTCAGGATCATCACTGGTTTGAATGTTTTTTATTGCCCAAAGCATAAAGATCCAGTGTTTGAGGAGTTAGAGTCAAAAGTTTAAGTGGAATTGCCATTTCCCTATAGGTACAGATTTCTGATAGAATGATCAGTTATTGTGCTCAATCTAGAGATGAAGGAGAGTAGAATTTTATCCAAATTGTATCCTTTTAAATTTCATCTTTAGTAAAGTTATTTTTATTATATTTTATACTTCATGAAGCCCTTCTAGAATTAAAAAACTTAAAAATATTTCATTGATATATCTTGTTTTTATCTATTTTTTTTGTTCAACTAGCATTTATTAAAACATGCTACTATGTGCTAGGTAGGCCCTGTACTAAATTCTTTTTTTTTAATTTAAACAAATGCTTTATTAACTTCTGTTTTACATTATTCATTTCTGCCAGATTTTGAGTTACAATCATTTCCCCCCCCCTGTTTTTCCCCTACCCACCCTCCCAGAACAGCAGTACCGCAAGACATCGCTTCCTCCAATCTGCTCTCTCCCCTATCCTCTCCCACACCCCCTTCGACCTCTCCATTAGAGGAAGGTGAATCTTTGTGTCCCAATGCCTACACATTTTATCTCCCAATTACAAGCAAAAGAGTATTAATACTAGTATTTATATATATTTGAAACATTTAATGTTAAGACCTTGAATTTCAGATCCATTTCCTTCCTCCCTTGTCACCCATTCCCTCTGGGGAGATAAGTAATTCAGTATATGTTGTACATATCTAGCTATGCAAAACATTACCATAGTAGATATATTGTACAAGGCTGCTTATAATTCCCTCCCCCCCATCCCACCCCCCCACGTGGTCCATTCTCCACTTGATCCTGTCCCTCTTCCATAGTGGGTACCTCCAACCTCCCCTCCTCTCAAGGATGCCCTCCCATCCATCATCCCTCCTTTCCTCCCCCTTCTCCCCATTCTGCTGTATGTTGAGATGTCCCACCTAGTATGTATGTTATTCTCTCCCTGAACCAAGTTCAATGAGAATGTGGTTTCGCCTTTTTGCCTTCCTATTTTTCCCCTCCCCTGCAACCACTTCCCCCTGCTTCCTCGACATGAGATAGTTTACCCTACCCTGTCTCTCCCCATCTCCTCCTGCCACTTTCCTCTCTCACCTCATAATTTCACCCCTTGAGTATCATTCCTTCCCAACAAATTCAACCTATGCCCTCTATCCATATATAATTGTAACCGTATACACACACATTCACATATGTATTCACATGACCATACACCTTTCTTCCATTATTTTGATACTGAGAAAGATTTGCTCAGTCACAGTTATTGTTTTTCCATATAGGAATACAAATAGTTCAACTTTGATAAGTTCCTTTTGATTTCTTTTCCCCGATTACCTTCTCAGGCATCTCTTGCTTCTTGTGTCTGGATGTCAAATTTTCTATTCAATTCTGTTTTTTTCCTCAAGAGTGCTTGAAAGTCCTCTATTCCACTGAATGACCATATTTTCCCCTGAAACGAAATACTCAGTTTTGCTGGGTAGGTGACCCTTGGGTTCAGTCCCAGCTCTTTTGCCCTCTGGAATATTATATGCCATGCCCTTTGATCCTTCAGTGTAGAAGCTGCCAGGTGCTGTGCTATTCTGATTGTGTTTCCACAATATTGCAATTGTTTCTTCCTGGCTGCTTGTAGTATTTTCTCCCTGATCTGGGGATTCTGGAACCTGGCTATAATATTCCTGGGAGTTTTCTTTTTGGGATCTTTTTCAGGAGGTGATCAGTGGATTCTTTCAACCTCTATTTTGCCTAAACATTGCCTAAAACATCAGGGCAATTTTCCTTGAGAATGTCTTGAAGGATGATTTCTAGGTTCTTTCTTTGATCATGGCTTTCAGGTAGTCCAATAATTTTTAAATTGTCTCTCCTGGATCTATTTTCCAGGTCAGTGGTTTTTCCCATGAGATATTTCACATTGCCTTCTAATCTTTCATTTGTTTGGATCTGCTTAACAGCATCTTGATTTCTCATAAAGTCATTAGATTCCATTTGCTCCAGTCTAACTCTGAAGGAATGAATCTCCTCAGTGAACTTTTGAGATTCTTTTTCCATCTGGCAAATTCGACTTTTTAAGACATTCTTCTCCTCATTGCCCTTTTGGGCCTCCTTTGCCATTTGAGCTAGTCTATTTTTTAAGGTGTTGTTTTCCTCAGTCAGGCTGTTGACCCTCATTTCATACTTTTCCTGCATCCTTCTCATTTCTCTTTCCAATTTTTCCTCCACTTCTCTTATTTGATTTTTAAAGTCCTTCTTAAGGTCCTCTATGGCCTGCAACCCACTCATGTTTTCCCCTGGGGCTTTTGGAGCAGGACTTCTGACCTCACAGTCCTCTTCCCGCTCCATGCTTCGACCCTCCTTGCCCCTAAAGTAGGAGTCTAGGGTTGCATTTTTCTGTTTAATTTGTTTCCTTTGCCTTGGCATGTTTCCACTTAATTACTTGACTTTTGGGCTTGTTGCCATACTATGTCTTTGGCACCAGATAGGGAAATTTTCATCCCAAACATGTGGGGGGGACAACTTCTGTTTCTGGCAAGCTGGAAACCTACCCATGACTTCCACCCCAGATCACAATCCAGATCCAGGGAGGTTAAAGTAAGAGTGATTACCCCCCAAGACTGATCGTTTGATCTCCTTACGGTTCTCAGGCCAGGAGCTGGAGCTGCCTCTGAAAACTACAAAATGGCGTGTCTCCTCTGAGGCTTCTAGCCCCCAGGGGAGGAAGCCAACGCATTCCCCAAATACTGGTCCCAAAGTCCATAGGGCACTAACCTCTCACTTTGTCCTAGGCATGTCTATGTTGATAATTCTGGAATTGCCATAGCTGCTGGTGTTCTGGGGTCTCTCCAGCTGGTTGCTGGCCCTGCTGCCCTGGGGCTAAAACCGTGACTCAGGCAGACTGGACCTGTGCTCAGCTCCTTGTGCTCTGCATGCTGTGCGCTGCTGGCTTCCAGACCACTGTGCTGGTCCTTCCTGCAGGGATGCTGGGCCGTCCTCAGCGGGAGGTTAGCTTCTCTCTGTCGTTCTGTCGGTGCTGGGGCTCCAGAAGTTGTTCAGAGTCCCCTTTTACATAGTTTGGAGGAGATCTGGGGGCAGAGTGGCTTGGACGCACTGTTTCTACTGTGCCATCTTGCCTTGTACTTGATATATCTTGTTTTTAGATTACCCATGTTTCCCCTTGTGCTTCTTTCCCTCTCTCCTCCAAGAGAGCCATCCATTATTATGAAGAACTGGGAACAAAAAAGATGAACAAAACTGTTGGGGAAAAAAAGAGGTTGGAAAAATCTCACATTCTCTGCAATTTCACAGTTATAGACTATAGTCATGACAAAAGAATGGGGTGGTGTCTTTTTATTTCTCTTCTTTTGGGTATTGCTGGTTCTTTATAATTTCAGTTTTGATCATGCTATGGTTGTTACTCTGTCCATTAATATTATTGTAGCCAATGTGTGTATTGTTTTTCTGGTTCTGTTTATTTTGCATCAGTTCATGTATGTAAGTATTTCCATGTTTCTCTGTATTAATCATATTTATAATACCTTATAGGCAGTTATGTGGTACATCCTAGGTTTGACATCAGGAAGACCTGAGTTCAAATCTAGCCTCAGACAATTACTAGCTGTCATTTAACCTTTGTTTGCCTCAGTTTTCTCACCTAGAGAATGAGGATAACAAGGATAATAATACCTAGTTCCCAGGGTGGTTGTGAGATCAAATGAGATAATAATTGTATAGTATTTAGCACAATGTCTGGTATGTAGTACATACAATATAAATATTTATTTTTAGCTATTATAGCAGAGTGATATTCAAATTCATTCATGTACAAAAATGTATTTAGCCATCTCTTCTGCCTACCCTCCTCTGTTGAAGATCATCTACTTTGTTTCTGGTTTTTTTGCTGCCATGAAAAAAACTGTTTAAAATATTTCGATATATATGGGCCTTTTATATTTGTCAGCACCTTCTGTGGGAGTTCAACTTGGCCTAGCAGTGCATTTTATGGATCAAATGGCATGGGTATTTGGTCAATTTGTTTCAGAGCTTTACAATGCTTTACAGAATGGTTGTACTAATTCATACCTCCACCAACAACATATACCTGACTTCATATTACCCCCATTAGTCTTTTATTATATTTCAATGAATTCTAATCCTAGGCCAAAGTCACTGGAATGGCCTAAGTTTGACCTGGTCCAGAAAATAGGAATTCTGTGATTAGTCTACCTCCTTTTCTTCAGTAACTGAATTTGATAAGCTAATGTGATAAGCTACCCACTTGATAAACTAATAAAATTTAGCAGATAGGAGGCGACTAGGTGGCACAGTGAATAGAGTACCGGCCCTGGAGTCAGGAGGACATGAGTTCAAATGTGACTTCAGACACTTGACACTCACTGGTTGTATGATCTTGTGCAAGTCACTTAATCCCAATTGCCCTGCCTTTCCCCTCCAAAAAGCAAAAAAAAAAAAAAAAAAAGAAAATTAAAAAAAAATTAGCAGATGGCAAACAGCACATTTATTTCCCATGATCCCCTTTTACTATCACTATAATCACAAGCAAACATTTAGAGAGTAATCTTATAAATACTATTAATGTGAGGGGTGTTGATTCTAAAGGTTATTTACTAATAACCACAATATTATTCTAAATGTTACTACTATAAACTTTCAGACCTACCCATTTGAGGTGTGCTATAGGGGAGTGATGCAAACTCAAATAGAAATGGGTCCACCAAGCTATACATAAATATCCCTGTGGGTAAATATTGACTTAGAGAACCACATATTAACATTATCTGTGACTTATTGTATTTAATTTATTTTGTTAAACATTTCACAATTATATTTTTATGCGGTTAAGTGTTCTCAGGAGTGTTGTTTCATATGCATTGTGGGGAGCCTATTGTATTTGACCCCTATATTGTAGAAGAAACATAATTCAAATGGAAAGCTAGAAGTTTTAACCCTGAAATATATCTGCCTCTAAAGACTATGGTGATATTTCATAAAGAACAATCTTCCCTAAGCCATTCTTTAAAATAGAGTTGAACCAGATAATTTTTATGGTTTTGTCCAATTCAGACGAACCCTTTATAATGAAAATTTATTTATTGGGAATACCTAATGACCTTTTTGACTGAATTAAGCAGTGCATTTAGTTTAAATGGCATATTTAGTCAACTTTTTATTTATTTCTTTTTCCCAAATATTTTATTTTTATCCAATTACATGTAAAACAATTTTTAACATTCATAAAAAATGAGTTCTGAATTATCTCCTTCCCTCCTCCATCCTTAAGAAGGCAAGCAATTTGAACTAGAATATACATGTACAGTCATGTAAAACATATTTTTATATTAGTCATACTGTGAAAGAAAACACAGACCACAAGAAGAACAAGAAAAATAAAGTTTAAAAAATATGCTTTGTTCTGCCTTCAGATTCCATCAGTTCTTTCTCTGGTAGCATATAGCATTTTTCATCATAATTCTTCAGAATTGTCTTGGATCATTGTATTACTGAGAATAGTCAAGTCATTCATGGTTGATCATTATATAATATTGTTGCCATTGTATGTTATATTCTCCTTGTTCTACTCACTTTGCATCAGTTCATATAAGTCTTTCCATGTTTTTTTAAGCATTCTACTCATTTTTTAAAAACACAATAGTATTCTGTTATAATCAGATAACACAACTTTTTCAGCCATTCCCCAGTTGATGGGTATCCCCTTAATTTCTAATTCTTTGCCATCACAAAGAGAACTACTCAAAAAAAATTTGGTACATACAGGTCCCTTTCCTTTCTTTAAAAAAATCTATTTGGGATACTAACTTAGTAGTAGTATCATTCAACCTTTTAAAAAATGAAGTGAAATTAATTGGAATCGACTAAATCAACATTCTATTATTAGCACCATATCAGCACATTCTGTAAAGAATTCAGTCTGTGCAGGTAAATATTTGAGAAGGAAAAGAGAGGTAGATAAACTTCATAGCTTCTAGGAATATAACAGCAGCCTGCAATTTTGACACACAGTTGATGAGTCATTGCTCACTTCAGGGCATATACTCATGATTGTGTGTGTGTGTGTGTGTGTGTGTGTGTGTGTGTGTATGTGTGTGTGTGTGTGTATCCTCAAAGCACTCATAACCTCTCTTGTTGACATGCCATTTATACGAAGGGCAGTTCATATTGCCTCTGGTGCCATTGGACAGACTGATGAAGAATCCAAAAGAGGTATATTATGTCATGAATCAAAACCATACAGTGATAATAATAGGAAATGATAAAGAAAAAAAAGTTTTGTGCTTTGAGGAGGGATGTATTCCATCTCCTTTTCTGCTTTCCCTGTTTTCTAATCTTAATTTGGTCCATAGTGAAAATGCACCTTGAAGGTAGAGATTGTCTCATTTTTGTATTTATAGCCAACGTCTGACATATTAACTGGATTATTGTGGATGCTTAATGAATGCAATGACTAATTAAAGCAGGAGAGTGACCAACATATCCCAAAATAATAACAAGAAGGTTTCATCTGTGTGTACTGAGACTTCTTGTGCTTATAACTATTAACTGTTATCTTAAATCCACTGCACTTTCTTTATGTTGTTATGCTTGAATTTCATTTGACTGCTCTGCTTGCCTCTTTTCTGCCAGCTATTGGTGTCTGGTCATGACTACTCCCTTTACTTTCATAACCCTGTTCACTCTTCTTCCACTCAGCCTTGCCCTGATACTGCTGTTTCTGACCTGCTAGATCAAAGATCCCACTGGCTTTTAACCCATATCTCTTTATTTTTGGGTGAAACCATTTATCTAGTGCCCTTCTTGTATATTCCCCATATAACCTTAATACTCTAGGAAAATCAACAGGGGAAAAACTGAAGCCCTCCTTTCAGTGTTCATATGGCTGCTCAATTCAGGATAAGCCTAAGTAACGAAATCCTCAATCCCAAAGAATGTCATCCAGGATCTCAGGGCACCATGGTCATTATGATACTTCGGGGAAATTGCCTAATTATACTACCAGATTTTACATTCTTTTTGGATTAAACAAAAAACACATATATATGCAAGAACTCAGAGCCTGGGGCTTGAGATAAAAAATCACAGTAAGGTGAATAAACAGAATGTGCAGCAAGCTGCCACCAGGGAGGGGGGAAATGAGGTCAGTTTTAGCACTACTAGAGGCAGCAGAACACCTGTACTAGGCAAAGGTGAGTATTGTGAAACATGTGACCTTGATACTAACAGGTGTAGTCATAGTAACCATGGTAGTCATCAATGTGGTGAGTATTCTGTGGTCCAGCACTGAAAAAGACTAGAAACTTGTTGGACTGAAACTGTAGCTCAAGTTTCTTTCTGTAAATCTGTGTGTGTGTGCATGCTGTTTTGGGTAGATTTTTAAAGGTTTGGATTTGCACCCACAAATGACTCGCTGCACTCAGTTTTAAGGCTAAAATGTTTTAATAATCAGAATAGGTAAGGAATAGGAGTAGTACAATAACGAAACCAACAGATCAAGAGAACTATAACACAGATTACGATAATAATAAAAATAATAATAATAATAAGTACAGAAGGGAAAGTTAAAGAAAACATTACTGATCCGGGGGAGCACCAACTTGTCCTTGCAGTGGCTGGGGGATCCCAGGGAACAGCCTCAGAGTCCCGGCCGGGAAAGTCCCAGGCAGAGCGTCCTCTCCATGGGTGAGATTCCAATGAGAGGGAGAGATTTGGGAGTTTTTATGCAGGGAGAACAAAGAAGTTAAAACTTTCATAAGTTGTTTCACATGGTTTGGCTTCCTTGCGTGAATTCCAGGTGAGGCTGAAAAAATACAGTTATCAATCAGTAATGCTGGGAGAATATCCACTTCCCATCAGCATTGTTTATTGTTCCAGGAATGGCTAGTTCCAGGAACTGAAATGTAGCCATAACACACTTGGTCACGCAAGAGGGTCAATTCCGGGGTCAATATTCAGTTATTTTAGTTCATGTACCTTAAGGGTCGAGTGAACTTACAAAAAAGGAAAGAATATTCTTTCTTCATACACGCATGCATGGGGGTGGTGGGAGAGAGGAATAGAAAGACACTTTAGTGGTGTAATTTATTTATTTATTTATTTTTAAGAAATTGGGGCTAAGTAACTTGCTCAAGGTTACACTGCTAGTCATTATCTGTGTGTGGGTGCTCATTTTCTGAGGCCGGATTCGATCTTGAGCCATCCCAACTCCGAGGCCGGTGCTCTTACTCGCTGCGCCACCTAGCCGCCCCAGTGGTGTAATTTAACCTGTAGTATAACTCAATAGAATGTCAAGTAACTTTTTGGAAACCATCTCCCCATTGAAAACAGGGGTCTCTTCCCTTCTCTTTTCTTCTTCTTCCATACCTGGAACTGTTTATTCCTGGAACCCTATTTTTCTGAACACTGATTTTCAGATGTCACCCAACCAGGGATGGGACAGTGGCCCTCAGTCTGTGTGTTCCTAGCAATCTGTGTGTCAGCATCTGGAAAAGGAATTGGCATTATCAATCCCAGAGCAAGTGTAATTATCAGAGCAAACAGAAGGATCATTGAGTTTACGTTACAATTTTCAGACAGCTTTTGGAGAATGGATACCTGCCTCAACCTAGAGATAAAGGATCAAAGGTTGGTGACCCTATTTGATGGCTAAATTTATACTGTTCTAAGGCAGGGAACAAATCCCTTTAATAAAAGAATTTGTCCTATAAAACTTGGACTTAGTCAAAAGGTTGTCCCCAAGGGCCTAGAAGACCACATGTGGCCTCAAGACCCAGGTTGCCCACCCCTGAAAGGCTTATGAAGCATTTTGCAAATATTTCATTTGAGCCTTTCAACAACCCTGGGAGGTGCTATTCTAGATGAGGAAACTGAAGTAAACTGAGGGAAACAGAGGTTAAGCTATTAAATATTAAATATCTGAGTTCAGATTTGAACTTAGTTATTCCTGAAACTAGGTCCACTGTCTATGTAACTATCTCTGTGTGCTCCTTGTGAGCAGAAACAGTCTTTACCTTTTCTTTGTATCTCCTCAGAACAGGCAATTATTAAATGTTTGACAGACATGTTCATGAAGAAAATGGCAGGCTGAGGATAGTAGAGGTGGTATTAGGAACTGTTGAGTGTGGCAAACAAGTGTGTTGGTTGTTGTGCTTATTCTTCATACCAGAAGAGGACCATAACATCAGGGAGATGGTGACATGACTTGCAGTTGACCTGAATTTGAGTGAGAGAGGGCTGTGCAAGGTCACCAGCCTCACTTTCTCCTCCAGAGTCATCTGGATCTAGTGGCCAGATATTCATCAGGACAACTGGAGATGGCCCAGGATGCAATGGGAGACCCTGGCCCTTTTAGGCTAAGGTCTTTTCAGGTTTTCACTTTGAGTGAGGTCACACTCATTCAGTGAACAGGCCTCTTTAAGATGGAGCTTCAAATAGGAAGGACATTCAGAGGAAGTGCTGCTTCTTTTGACAACTTCTTTTAAGAGTAGAATACCAAAACAGCTGGTCTAAAAGAGCTTATTTCTTCCTGGACATGGATATGAGTTCCTTAGTCTTTGTATAAATACCAAATATTATTCTGTGGAGGGTCCTTGTCACCACTCTCACATTATATTCCAGGAATTCTTAGCGTTTTTGTATGTGTCCTAGATGCCATTGGCAGCTTAGTGAAGCCTACAGATCCCTTCTCAAAATCACTGTTTTTAATTGCCTAAAACAAAATAAGTAAACTTAGAGTGGAAAACAATTGAGATTCTATTATCAAAACTTAAAAAATGTTCATGGATTCCATGTTTAGAACCTCTGCTCTACAAACTTTTTTGGCTTGGGAAAGTGACCTGACAACAATACATGCAGCACAAGAAGTTATTCATGGAGATTTCCAAGACTGGAGACTATACCCTGAGGTCAGGCACTGACCTTGGAATCTACCTTGGAATCTTGGCATCTATCACAATGCTTACTAGAGTTTCCTCTCACTTCCTCCTATTTCAGAATATTCCAAATAACTCTTCAAGATAGGCTATTATTTTGTTTCTGTTTATTTACTGTGACACTAATCTTCTTACCACTTCTCCCTGTCTGCTTCTCACTTTTTCCTATTTAGCTCTTCACTAGGCCTGTTTTAGTCCTTCTATCAACTTCTCTTTCTAAATTGATAGGATATTCCTTGAGCCCCACTACAATATTCTTACAGCCCCAGCTGTATCTTCACCTACACTTATGTTCTACGTGTGTTTCCTAAGTTTTCTTGGGACAGAAAATGAGCTCTGCAATAGCTCTGGGAAAAAAAAAAGTATAGATTTCTTTGATATTCCTTTGTCTAGAAGGATCAAATGAGTTCACGTATAAAAGTAGTAATAATTACTACTACTACTATCACTACTACTACTACTACTACTACTACTACTACTACTACTACTACTACTACTATTACTGTTATTTACAAGATCAGATGAGGAGGTGGTTCTATGGAAAGCCATAACC
This sequence comes from Gymnobelideus leadbeateri, assembly GCA_011680675.1. Taxonomy (NCBI): domain Eukaryota; kingdom Metazoa; phylum Chordata; class Mammalia; order Diprotodontia; family Petauridae; genus Gymnobelideus; species Gymnobelideus leadbeateri. Next base: position 66,554 of record WOXC01010206.1, on the reverse strand, counting down.
CTTGTTATGAAGAGAATGACAGCCTGAGGACAGTAGAGAAAGTATTGGGAACTGTTGAGTGTGGAAAACATATATGTTGGTTGTCATGTTTGTCCTCTATTCTCAAAGAGGACCATGACATCAGGGAGACCATTTTTGCCTTGTATGTTATTGAGTTTCCTTAGACAACCAAAGAAAACAAACCTTACTCTAGTCCTCTGTGAAGGATTTTGAAACCTGTTATGGTTCAAATGGCTACAAAAAGATGACTTGCCTATCATCATTGGGAATAAAAGTTTTATTTTCACAAAAGGGCTTTAATGTCACTTTTCTAGGAAGAATAAGCTGTTCTTTGGTCCTCTTTAGATATTTATTTGTGGCAGCCAGGCATGAGGCATATTAAGCCCGGAGAATTTTCCATCTGTTCTGGTGGCTGCTATTGATTTTACCTACTAGGATATTTGGCTTTTTCATAAAATGAAAAAAATTATTCACAAACAAAACAGGAAAGTAGTTTTTAAATCCTTATATCTGCAACTCACATGTGATTCAACGTATTCCATTTTTGACTAAGTGAAGAATATTACAAAATCAATTGTTTTGGGGAGCCAATATAAATCTAGAGATTGTGAAAGTCATAGATAGGAAACCTAAAATATTTCTGCATGCCAGTTTTACCTGGAAATATATATCAGGAGATAAGAATGACTTAGTAGCACAGTCAGGTAACTATAACTATGGCTACTGAGTCAGACATTTTTAATAATGGATTCATTAACTCATCTGAACAACCAATTTGGTACTTTTACTAACAATCATTCCTTTTTTTCAGTATTGGTTAGACATGGTCTGTGTATGATTATGTCAAAGTTTTTTGGAAAGTTGTACTGATATTCATCCAAGTTGGTTAAAACAAAATAAAAACTTGACAATGATATGAATCTGTTTAATAACTTCTGCTGAGGTCAGATAGGCATTTTTTAAAATTGACTTCTTTTGTTTATAAAGCTATTAAGGTATGATGCAAGGAACTGAGGTAAAGGCAATTGTAGGGAGACCCAAAGAGAATTCTTATCTCTCTATATTTCCCTCTGTGCTATTCGTTTTTTTCCTTTTGTTAAATAGAGAGAAATAACACTTTTACATATTTTTCATCCTTCAGGCAAAAAATACTGCACTTTACTAGGAACTTGGGTATAAAGGCACACATCAGCAGCTTTCCAGAAGACTGCTACTGTGAATAGCTTTCAAGATTCTGATTACATAGTATAGTGAGCTCTCTCTCTTTGTTATCCAATAACAAATCAGAGCAAAACATTCATAGAAAATCAAATTACAACATTCTCAATGTTACAACTTATCACAGAAAATCAAAATACAGAATTTGCCATGTCACAACTCAACAATTTATCACTAAAATGGCCACATAGTTTTCACCAAAGGGGTCACATAGTTTTTTTTTTTTAAGTACATTCATTTAGTCAATCACAAAATCCTTAATTCAATCACAAAATACAAAAGTCAAAGTTCTTCACCCCTAGGTCACAGTAAATCATAATCTTCTCAGTCAGTACACAGTATCCAAGTAAAGTCTTCTTTCAGCTTGACTCCAGGTTGGCTCTCAACTTCCATGGTTCCTCTTCCATCGTCCTAGCTCCAACTGTTACCTGGGTTCAAAAGCAGGCAGTTCCTAGTTCCTTGTCCAGTTCTTTGTCCAGTTCCAAATCCATATTGAAGTACACAGTGTCCAGTCCACCTCAAGTCCTTCACAGTTCCTGTTTCTGGGAAATCAAAACTTGACAGAGCCACAATAATATTCAGACACATTGCTGGCACCATCATCAATTCACTATCTGCCTGTGAAATCAGCATAGACCCACAAACAAAGTCTAAGAGGTCAGCATAAATCATTAGTAAAGTCCCAAGACCTCCAAAACCCTCCTCCAGGACTTCTGTAAACATACAACTAGAAAATCCTCTTTCAGGGCTTCCAGTAAGGTCCCCGGGCTTTTGTACAAAGTACCACAAACAAACATCAACACAGAGCAGACAGAGTGCTGGGATATCATAAGTTTTTTTTTTCCTTCTTGACTCTGCCACCACAAGAGTCCTCTTCTCAGTTCTGCTCTCTCTAGCCAAGACCTCTCCTTACATATGGTCATTATCTCCTCCCCTTCCTGTTGTAGGAGTTCATGAGTTCTAGGGTTCACAAATTGTGGGGTTCACAATTCTGTTTCTTAATAGACTTGATACAAGGCTCAAAAGAAACTTGACCTGAAACAAGGTGTTAATTAAATAGCTGAAACAAGGTGTGAACTACTTCTGTGCTTGCCATTACATTGGGAAACTCTGAAGTCAAAGGGAGAAAATTAGAAATAGGGTGTCTTTGTGTGTGTGTGTGTGTGTGTGTGTGTGTGTGTGTGTGTGTATGTGCGCACTCACGCTCGCGCATGTGTTTGAATGTGTATGTGTGTATTAGATGTGCCTACAATGCTATGGAACTATTTAGGAGTAGCAGTAATGGGCCTTAAGTTGGTACTTGTCCATTTAGACTTTTGTAGGGGTTCTTAACCTGTGCATCATAATTTTTAAAAATATTTTAATAACTATTTGAATATGAGTGTCTTTTCTATAATCCTGTGTATTTTATTTATTATTCTGAGGGGTCCATCGATTTCACCAGACTACCCAAAGCATCTGTCACACATGTACACACACACACACACACACACACACACACACACACACACACACACACACAAAGTCAGGAATCCCTAATGGAAGTTAAGAAGGTAGAATAGGGAGTAATGATTAAGGGAATGTGGAAAGAATATATGAAATGGTCCTAACACTGACTCTGATATTATGTTATAATGATATTGAGAGTGAGAGAATAGTGTATTTAGAGAGTGGATTGGTATGAGGGTTGTTTTGGGGATGGCTTACCAGGACATAAGAGTCAGTCAGTGTATTCTAGTGTAATTGTAGAGGTTGGAACCCCTGGCTATTCACTAGAACTTTCCTTGAGAGAACATAATCAGGCAGGCACGGGATCTGCTTTCTAGTGTCAGGGTAGAAAATAAGAGGCTGTCTGTATTTGCAAGGTGCCCTAGTTGGAGTCTTGACTCATATCAAAATTAGCCATTTTAATTCTATATTCTAGGTTTTTATTAAATCACCAAAGAAAACTGCCATAGTATCAGAAGGCTAATGACAACAATAACCACTTATATTTATATAGCACTTTAATATTTGCAAAATGCTTTATACATATCTTCTTTTGTGTTCATAAGACCCCTGAGATGTAGGTGCTATTATTATTCATATTTTGATAGATGGGGAAACTGAGGCAAACAGAGGTCAAGTGACTTGTCCAGAGTCACAAAGATAGTCTGAGGCTAGATTTGACCTCAGGTCTTTCTGACTCTAAATTCAGTGTTCTATCCACTGTGCCACCTAGCTGCAAATTTATAGAAACAGATATTGATAGAGGATGAAATGTTAGGATCAACTTGACCTATTCTCAGTGGCATCAATTCCACCCCTGAGAGAGAATAGCAAGTTTTCTCATCCACCAGTCTTCATTGCTCGCTGCACTAAGCTAATCAATGCTGGTTCATCTTGGAGCATATCTGATTATCTTGGAAATACAAGAAGGGGTGGAGTGGGTGGACCATCTCTAGTTTCTGGCAGTTACCCTTCAACTGGGGGTTCCAAATGTTGTAGGGAACAGAGTTACATGTGAGACGATCATGTGACAGGCAATTATCTGTATTGTGTGGCAGGGGAAGGTAATGCTCACTCTAAAGAATGATTTAGACTCCATGCACACACTGACTGGCTCTGAATTAACTGTGTCTCTGAAAAAGGAAAGGGATAGAGGAAAAGAGACATCTATAGTAGATGTCATTATGGACAACTCAATGAAGACATTTCCTCCTTGCCCAGTGGCAGTCAGAGCAGCTGATAAGACACGAGGCTGTGTGAAAGGGATGAAGAATAAGAAGGGGAAATATTATCTTGTCATTGTGTAAATCAATGTTACATCCTTACTTTGAATACTGCAGTCAAGTTCGGGCACCTTATCTCAACCAGGATATAAATGAAAGGGTAAAGGGCCAGAGAAGGGCAGTGGAGCTGATTAGAAGCATCGGGGAAAATGGTGGAAGCAGGAGCCAAGAGGGCCAATTCTACTCAGAGAGAGAATGAAAAGATTAGAGTTGTATATTATGGAAAGAGAAAGAGTGTTGAGAGATCAGATAGGGGCAAATGAAGTAATGAAGAGTCCCACAAAGGCCATCTGGGTGTCCCTATTTATCCTGTCTCCTGAATTAAATGGCAATGCATTTGAAATGGATGAAAAGAGCCTCCAAGTGTAGAAAGTATCTCTATTTCAACGAGGATCTTGAAAGGGAATTTTTATCACAAGAAATGGTCTTCATCTTTGTCTAACTAGGAAAGAATAAAAAATCCACAGGGTTGGAATTAGGGGGACTGAATTGGTATGATTAATTTAAAGTTGCTCTTGAACCCTAAAGAAGATCTTGCAGGTAGGCATATCTTTACCTCTTATTAAGAAAAGCAGAGGGATTTTGATATGGGGAAGTGGGTAATGCTTATATAGGAAAGGAGGCTAGTGTTGGGAACTCATCTCCGACACTTAATTAGTTTTGTGATTTTCAGTTTTCATATGATTGCTTGTTGTGTCAAGTCCCTTTTCCTCTCTAAGCCTCAGTTTCCTCTTCCTTAAAATGGAAATAGTAATATCAGTAGTAGCTATTTCATAGGGTCATAAGAGGGAATCTTCCAAAACAATATCCTTTGGAAAAATCTCTATATAAGTATCTCTGGGCATAATAAGGTCAGATACTGAAATGTCATTACAGCTATACCCATAGTAGATGCTTAATAAATGCTCATAATTGGTAAAGTTGATGAGGTATGTGGCCAATCTGAATGATAGCCTGAAACAGGGGAAAAGAGAAGCAAAAAAACAGCACATTTAGTAGTGTGACACAATAGAAAGGATGCTGGTTTTGGTGTCAGAGGACTTGAGTTCAAATCCTTCCTCTGATGCTACTAACCTATATGACTTTAATCAAGTTACTAAATTTCTTTGAACCTAAATTTCCTTACCTGTAAAATGAGGGGATTGAATACAATTCCTCTGAGGTCCCTTCCAGCTCTCTTTCTATGATCTTATAGTGCTGCCTCCTTTGGAGACAGCATTTTGCTCTCCAGGTAGATCTGTGAACTTTGAGAGGGTATTTGAGAGATTTCCTTCAACAGATTCAAAAGGAGGGCATTAGGTTGAGTGATTCTTCTGTTATCAGTCATCAGTCAATTAACAGGACATTAAGTGAGTGTCTAATATGTACAAGTCAGTGCCCTAAGTACATTGGGAATTGTAAAGATATAAGACAAGGTCCTTGACATGAAAAACTTTAAAACTGAATTGGATAAATAGTACCTATATACACACCAAGATAACAAGGCAGCATGGGAAAAGTGGTGAGTGATGTAGATAGCATGTATTCAAGACTTTCAGAGGATTGAGATATCAATCTGAACTGAAATACCTTGAATGGCCCAGGGTTTGAGTTGGGTCTTAAGTGATACATGGGATTCAAATAAATGGAAAAGAAAGTGGCAGGAACAGATTGGCAAAGGGGTTAGGAAAGAACTGAATTTGAATCCTGCCTTTGACGCTTAACAGCTGTCTGACCTTAGGCAACACATTTAGACTTTCTGTGCTCTACTTTCTTTGACTTGTAAAATGAAGCTAATACCTATAGTAAATATCTCACAGGGTTGTTGTGAGAATCAAACATTTGTCAAGTGCTTTGTAAATCTTAAAGCACTATTTAAATGTCAGCTATTATTATTCCAGGCACAGATATAATATAATCAAAGGCATGGAAATAGAAAAGTGTGTGTTTGGGAAACAATAAATGGACCCATTTGTGGCTTGTCTAGAGAGTTTGAATAGATAAGTGATATGTTTGGAAAGGTAAGTTAGAGATAGATTGTAGGGTTTTCAATGACAGGCTAAAAAGTTAAGATTTTATTTTGTACAGGGTGGCAAGTCATTTAAGTTTTTTTTAAAAAAATGAATCATTTAGGAAGGTTAATCTGGCAGTCAGCATCCAGGAAGAAAAGACTCAAGGCAAGAAGACCAGTCAGGAGATTTTTACTAGATAATAGAACTTTACATTTGGAAAAGACTTTGGAAGTCATTAGTTTGTCAACTCATCTCATTTTGGAGGGGAGAAAACACAGGCCCACAATATCCCATAGCTAATTAGTACATAGCCAAGAATGACAAAATACAGTAACTCATTCTGTAAGATGTTTGGAATCTGGTTGATGCAGCTTATAACTGTGAGTCTTTGATTCTAGTTTGGTTCAGATATTTATTTTTCCTTTTGTTCTCCTGAGGTCCACTTTTCAGAGACTATTATAAACAATGCATGCACCTGGCTATTTGCTATAGACCCTCTAAGGGTTAATTCAAGTGTTTTATTTAGCTCATTGCTTCCATCTGCAAATTATTCATTTCTCAACATCTTATTTCATTACGTTTTTTTTTTTTTTTGGAATTGCAATGGCAATTTTAGTGATTAACTTTCATTTGCAGATAATATGCTGACAGATATTAACATAATGTCAAAACAATTTCTCACAATTATTATTTAACCTCGGTCAAATCTCCATTTCACCCTCCCCACCCCCTTCCATGGACCTTTATGAATAAGATATAGACAATATATTGCTCACTCAAAGTTACTGTAAGGAAGGAAAGCGATGAACTGGGACATCTATCTAGGAATGATCAAGCCTAGCAAAAGATGATAGAATTGACCTGTTTTGTACCATACTGTGTAGTCCCTGGAAAGACATTAGACCAATGTTAGTAAATATTGCTAAATATCTAAAGATGTCAAAGTCAAATTGTGCTAATTAGGAATTTATGTTTCCATTTTAACCTTTGTTGCTTTTTCTTAAATGAATCATAGTTTTTTGATGAAAAAAAGGAAAATAGTTTGACATTGCAAAACAGCAACATGGCCTTAAAGGTAATGATATAAGGAACATGGGAGAAACTGGTAGGAAAAAATGATAACTTCTGTGCTGGTAATGCTGCTGGTGCTACTAATTGTTATTTGTATACCATGTGTTATTCCAAAGCACTTTCATATCCAATATCTCTTTTTATCTTTATAACATTTCTGTGAGATAAGCAGGGAAGGGATGATTACTCCAATTTTACAGATGAAGAAATAAGGCTTAGAGAACGATTTGCCCAAGATTAGCTGGCTAGTTAGTAGTAGGATTAGATGACCATTTGACAATTGGCATCTTTTTTTTCCAACACTCATTTTCTGATTTCTTTCCCTAGGAGCTCCAAGTACAGTGCTATTTCTACTAAACCCTGTGAGGGGGAATCAGACCTAGCAGTAGACAGAAGCTAATGAGGCAGGCTTGATAACTCACAGAAACATATAACGTGTTGTACTGTCTCACTTTCCTTCACCAAATAATGTGTCTATAGTTATCTAGCCAATATTCAGTCTGGTACTTATATTCTCTAAACCTAAGTCATCTTTGTCTCAGGAATAGCTAAAGTATTGATCTTTTACATGTATTTCCTCAAATGAAAATAAATCAAAACTATTTATTAGTTCTATGTGCCAAATGCTCTACTAGGCACTGGGGATAGAACTGCAATGAAGGAAACAACCCCTACATTCTATAGGACCTTATATGCAAATGGAGGGGAGACAAATACATACATACATACATATCTACCCATATATCTATCTTATAGACCTATCTAGATATAGATGTGGCTGACTATATAGGTATCTATAGTATGGATATAGATGTATATCTTCCTATAGCCCTGCCTCATTTAAATCCAATTCACTTGTAAATCAAGACATCATCTTCCTGATGTCATTAATCCTCTTTGAGAATGAAGGACAAACAATGAAAAAATAGCTATAGACATAAATAGTCATGCATATAGAAATAGATGTAGATATAGAAGTAGATGTAGAGTGTTTCAAAGAATCTTTCCCCCCCTATTTTAGGCTTTAATAGCTTAAAACTACACTGACTGTTTTGATACCCTGTATAAAGGGAATACAAACAAATATAATGTAGATGGGGAAGGATCCTCCTAGCAGTTGGGAAAGGCTTCATATGGTCCTTGAGTTGCCTCTTGAAGGAAGAGAAGGATTTTTCAAAGTGAAAAGAGAACATAGGATTATAGGCAGATTCCATGCAGGAAGGAAGGCAAAAGCAAAAGCATGGAGATAGAAAATGAAGTATCATGTGAGAAACAAAGAGAAAGTCAGTTTGGCTGGATCACATATGGAAGGAGGGGGATAATGTCCAATAAGACTGAAAGGACAAACTGAGGCCAGGTGGTGAAGGGATTTAAAAGCTAAAGATTGACTTTTTAGTTTATTCTAGAGATAACAGGGAACCAGTAGAGTTTTGAAAAAGGCAAATCACTTCAGCAATTGTGTGGAGTATGGATTATAATGGGAGAAGTTTTTAGGAAGAGACTAAACCAGAGGTAGGGAACCTGAACCCTCGAGGCCACATGTGGCTCTCTAGGTCCTCAAGTACAACCCTTTGCATCCAAACTTTGCAGAACAAATTCCCTTAATAAGAAGATTTGTTCTGTAAACTTGGACTCAGTCAAAAGGTCCAACCCAAGGACCTAGAAGTCCACATATAGCTTTTGGGCTGCAGGTTCTTCACCCCGGACTAAACTATGACAGTGACTGGATAGAGATATCAGCTTGTAGAGATGAGGTGGAGGCAGAAATGGAAAAAAAATTAATCACAATATCTGGCATTTATATAGCATTTTAAGAATTTAAAAGCACTTTATGTGTTATTTCATTTGATCCTTATACTGATCTCCCTGGATTCCTTTAAGGCTCAAATAAAATACGACCTATAGAAAGGCTTTACCAACCCTTCTTAATTTTAGTGCCTTCTCCCTCTTAATTATTTATTAATTATGCTGTATATAGTTTGATATGTGTAAGTGTGTATGTGCATTTGTTTAGATGTAGTTTCCCCCAATAGATTGTAAGGACTATCTCTTGCTTCTTTTTATATCCCTAGAACTTAGCACAGTGCCTGGCACATAGTAGGAACTTAATAAATGTTTCTGATTGATTGATTCTCACAATAACCCTGTGGGATAGATACTAAGATCAAGCAACTTTTTGTTTAAGTGAGGAGATGAGGATGATTTCAAGGCTTTGAGTCTGAGAGGCTCAGAGGATGGTGGTATCTTCTATAGCAATACAGACTGTTTGGAAGAGGGGAGGGATGGTTAAAGGGAAGAAATTATTTTTGTTACAGAAGAAAAATGTTGGGTTTAAAATGTAATGCTATAAATCCTTGGTTTTGTAAAGGGGGTGGAGGAAAACATATGAAAAGAAGGGCACTAAAATGTAAACCTCTTATCCAGAGAGATTAACATTATTTATTGGTATAGATATTTTGGAGAGGGGATTTTATTATGCAACTTAAATATGTGGAAAATAATATATTTTTGCCAATATCCCATAAATGATTCCATTTATTACATCACAGAAATGATTAAAAATGTAGAAAGTGTAAGATCCTTTTTTGCTTTTTGCTTCATATCTATATATATGAAAGCATATGAGTCAGTAAAGCAAAACATGTAATAGTCTTTCCTCCAATAATGTGTCTCCCTTGCATATATTAAAAGTATACTAGAGAGCAGAGTCAAGATGGTGGAGTAGAAACAGGATTTCCTTGGGGCTCCGGCTCCCACCTGCCCCAATTCATGTAAAAAGTGACTCTGAACAAATTTTGGAACTATAGTATACACAAAATGACAAAGAGAAGCTAATCTCCCACTGAGGAGAGCCTGGCAGGCCTTCAGAAAGTGGCCAGTACAGTGCTCTGAGAGCAGACCCCAGCCCCACATGAGCCGGAGGTTTTAGCATCAGGACGGGCCTGACCTGCCACCAGCTGGAGGGACTTCAGATCATCAGCAGCTGTGGCAGTTTCCAGAATTATCAGCACATAGATGTTAAGGACAAAGTGAGAGGTCAGTGCAGTGTGGACTTTGGGATCCAGTAGTTCAGGAGTGTGGTTGGCTTTTGCCCCTGGGGTGAGAAGCCGCTGAGGCACAGCAGCTGTGCAGCCACTGCCAAGTGGCTGCTTCAGCTTCTGGCCTGCAGATTGTAGGAGGACCAAGTGACCAGTCTGAGGGATAATCACTCTTGCTTTAACCTGCTTGGATCTGGATTGAGGTCTAGGGTAGAGGTCCTAGAGTGTGTGACCAGCTTGCCAGAGCCTGTGGAGGCTTTAGAGAGGGCACCCAACTAATACCTTTGGCAGCTGAGAAAACCCCAGTGATTGGGACGAAGCTCCCCTGGCTGGTGGCAGCGTCCTACTGTGGCAAAAAGCCCAAAAGTCAAGTAATTGAGTGGCAACATGATCTTGCAAAGGTAGAAAAGCAAATAGAGCAACCCAACTTTACACTCCTATTTTGAGGACAAAAAGGACCAAAGCATGGAACAGGAGGAAGACAGTGAAGTCAGAATTCCTGCACCAAAAGCTCCCAAGAAAAATACAAGCTGGTTACAGGCCTTAGAGGAGCTTAAGAAGGATTTTGAAAACCAAATAAGAGAAGTGGAGGAAAAATTGGGAAGAGAAATGAGAACAATGCAAGAAAATTATGAAATAGGGGCAGTTAGGTGATGCAGTGAGTAGAGTATCAGCCCTGGAGTCAGAAGGACCTCAGTTCAGATCCGACCACAGACACTTAATGCACACACAAACAAAAACCTAGCCGTGTGACCTTGGGCAAGTTACTTAACCCCAATTGCCCTCCAAAAAGCAAAAAAAAAAAGTATGAAATGAGAGTCAACAACTTGATTGAAGAAAATAACACTTAAAAATAGACTAACTCAAATGGCAAAAGAGGCTCAAAAAGCCAATGAGGAGAAGAATGCCTTAAAAAGCTGAATTTGCCAGATGGAAAAAGAATCTCAAAAGCTCACTGAAGAAAATCATTCCTTCAGGATTAGACTGGAGCAAATGGAAGGTAGTGACTTTATGAGAAATCAAGATACTATTAAACATATTCAAACAAATAAAAAATAAAAGGCAATGTGAAATATCTCATTGGAAAAACCACTGACCTGGAAAATAGAACCAGGAGAGATAATTTAAAAATTATTGGACTACCTGAAAGCTATGATCAAAAAAAGAACCTAGAAATAGAGGGTGAAAGAATCCACTGATCATCTCCTGAAAATATCCCAAAAAGAAAACTCCTAGGAATATTATAGCCAGTTTCCAGAATTCCCAGATCAAGGAGAAAATATTACAAGCATCTAGGAAGAAACAATTTGAATACTGTGAAAACACAATAAGGATAACAGAGGGTCTGGCAGCTTCTACACTGAGGGATTAAAGGGCTTGGAATATGATATTCCAGAGGTCAAAGGAACTTGGATTAAAACAAAGAATCATCTACTGAGCAAAATTGAGTATCATGTTTCAGGGGATGATGGAAAATATGGTAATTCAGTGGAATAGAGGACTTTCAAGCATTCTTGATGAAAAAAACTAGAATTGAATAGAAAATTTGACATTCAGATAAAAGAAGCAAGAGAAGCATGTGAAAGTAAACAAGGAAAAGAAATCATAAGGAACTTATCAAAGTTGAACTATTTACCTTCCTACATGGAAAAATGATGATTGTAACCCCTGAAACTTTTTTCAGTATGAGAATAGTTGAAGGGAATAGAAGTGTGTGTGTGTGTGTGTGTGTGTGTGTGTGTGTGTGTGTGTGTATACATACATACTTACATATATGTCTATATAGGAGGGTATATGGGTGTATGAATATATATGTGAATGTGTGTATATATGTGTACAGGTGTACATAGATAGAGGGAACAGGACCAATTGAATATGAAGGGATGGCACTTAAAAGGTGAAATTAAGAGGTGAGAAGGGAATATAATGAGACGAGATGGGGAGAGACAGAATGGGGTAAACTATCTCATATAGAAGAGGCAAGGGGAGGGGTGGCTAGGTGGCACAGTGAGTAGAGCGCTGGCCTTGGAGTCAGAAGGACCTGAGTTTGGATCTGGCCTCAGACACTTAATGCACACACAAACAAAAACCTAGCCGTGTGACCTTGGGCAAGTTACTTAACCCTGGTTGCCCTTCAAAAAGCAAAAAAAAAAAAAAAAAAAGAAGAAGAAGAAGAGGCAAGGGGAAATGGTCACAATGGAGGGGAAGAATAGGAAAGCAAAATGGAATAGGTCAATCTTATTCCCATTGAATTTGGCTTAGGGAGGGAATGACATACACACTAAATAAGGTATTTCACCCTACAGGAGAGTAGGGGGGAAGGGGATGAGAGGGGAGATGATGGAAGGGAGGCCAGGCTGGGGAAGGAGGGAATTTGGACTCACCCACTTTTGAAAAGGGACAGGATCAAAGTAGAGAATAGAACAAGTGGGAGGTAGGATAGGAAGGAGGGAAATATAGTTAGTCTTTTACAATTTATCCACTATGGAAATATTTTGCATAGCTACACATGTACAACCTATATTGAATTGCTTATCTTCCCAGTAAGGGTGGGTGACAAGGGATGAAGGAAATGAATCTGGACTTCAAAGCTCTAAAATCAAATGTTTAAACATATATATATATAATTAATATTATTTTATATGTAACTGGGAAATAAAATATACAGGCACTAGGGCATAGAGATCCACCGTGCCCCACTGGAAACTCAGAGGGGGTATGAGAGAAGATATGGGAGAGAGCAGATTTGAGGAGGGGATATCCAGTGGCATCACTATTTTGGGTTGGTGGGTAGGGGGAAGATGGGGAGAAAATTTGTAACTTCAAACCTTGCAGAAATTAATGATGTAAACTAGAAGTTAATAAAGCATTTGATTAAAAAAAGTATATGAGTTTTTAATATACAAGAACACACACATATACATATATACATATATAATATTCTATATAATATATATGGTATATATGTACTCTTTCTCTATACATACACAGTCTTGTCTGACCCTATGGTCCATTAATAACCCAATGAAGAAGAGTGCAGTAGATAATTGTCAAATTCACCACATTATTGAATAGGTGATCTATTATCAATGAGGGATTTCCCATGGTTGAAAGATTTTAGTCTAACTTCTTGGGAAAGAAACACTAAGTAGATGAGGACTGCCTATTATTAGTCCATTGTTCAGATTATGAAACGTGAACACATTGACTGCTAAGAATGAGTATGGTATGGTGAACAGAGAACTGGTCTAGCAGCCAGAAAGACCTAGTTTCAGGTCTTGTCACTTATATATGCTGGCTGTATGATCCTGGCAAATAATTTCTCAAAATTTTAGGTAATTCTCTAAGACTATAAGTTGTAGAGAAGGTACTGACCTATAATGGTCTAGTAAATTTCCTCATTGGGTATTCCTCATACCAAAATATTTATAATTCCAGACTCTATCTTTTTCTCTCTTTGTTAGGCATTGTAAATGGGAAGAAATCGAGTCTTTGACAGGAGAATTGAAGGTCCATGTTAGTTATTTCAATAATTTCAAACTTTCCCAGTGCAAAGTACCATATTTGCATTATTAATATTCTACTGGTGTTATTGTCTGGTTCTGAGTCACAAAACTCTAAGGTCTACAAAAAGCTGGAAAAGATTAACACAAAAAGTTGAATGAAACATTGCATGGTGAGTGTGGATAGTCTGCAATTCATTCCTAATAAGATATATTAGTGTAGGCATATGAATATAATGGAATACTATTGTTCCATAAGAAATGGTGAGCAGGCAGACATCAGAAAAACCTGGAAAGGTTTGCATGAACTGATGCTGAATGAAGTGAACAGAACCAGGAGAACACTATACACAGTAACAGCAACATTATACAATGACCAATTTCATTAGACTTAGCTTGTTTGAGCAATGCAATGATTTAAGTAATTCCAAAGACTCATGTTGGAAAATGCTATCCACATCCAGAGAAAGAACTATGGAGTCTGAATGCAGATTGAAGCTTATTATTTTCTATTTTTTGTTGTCTTTTTTCCCCTCGAGGTCTTTCTCTTTTGTTTTGATTATTCTTTCACAATATGACTAACATAGAAATATATTTAATATGATCACATATGTATAGCCTATATCAGATTGCATATTGTCTTGGAGAAGAGAGACTGGAGGGAGGGATGAAAATTTAGAACTCAATATCGTATAAAATGAATGTTGAAAGCTAAACATAAATAAATTAATTAACAAAAAAATAATAGTGTAACGGACATTGCCAAATAAATGTATTAGTGAAAGAAAGATGAGCTGGTCACATGACAAGAGTGAGAAATAATGGATGAATATTCAAAACTCTCCATTGGGATCCTCATGATATGAAGAGAAAGCAAGAAAGTTCCCTAGAACATTGGGTGAGTTCCCTGTGATGAACTGATGGAAATACCTGGGCAAGAGTCACATAGTAAAGGAAGAAATAAATGTAATTTCCTTTGCCTCATTAGAAGTAGTATCAACATTGATGAAATAACATTTCTGTACTTGACTATAAATTATGACTAAATAAACTATGTTGACTGAATTAACTACCTATTTTAATCAAATGACAATTTTTTCTATTTTTCCAATTACACATAAAAACAATTTTTAATATTGATATTTTTTATAAAACCTGAGCTCCAAATTCTCCCCCTTCCTTTTCTTCCTCTCCTATTCTAAGAAGGCAAACAATTTGAACTAGATTATGCATGTGGAATCATGTAAAATACATTTCCTATTCAGCCGTGTTGCAAAAGAAAACAGAGACCCCCACCCCCCAAAAAATAACAACCCAGCAACAACAACAACAAGAAAGCTAAAGAATGTTAAAAAATAAAGGATACTTTGATCTATGTTCAAACTCCATTAGTTCTTTCTCTGGAAGTCGATAGCATTTTTCATCATAAGTCCTTCAGAATTGTCTTGGATCATTGTATTGCTAAGAATAGCTAAGTTTCATTGTATAATATTGCTATTGTTCTCCTGGTTCTCTTCACTTCATTTTTTCAGCAGTTCATGGAAGTCTTTCAATGTTTTCTGAAAGCATCCTACTCATCATTTTTTAGAACACCATGGTATTCCATAACAATCATATACCACACCTTGTTCAGCCATTCCCCAATTGATGGGCATAGCCTCAATTTCCAATTTTTTGTCACCACAAATTATTATCATTATCATTAGCCTCTTTTGGATATGGACCTAGTAGTGGTATTGCTGGATCAAAGGGTGTATACAGTTTTATATCCCTTTGGGCATAGTTATAAATTGCTCTCCTGAATGCTTGGATCAGTTCACAACTCCCAAACAACAACATTTGAATAGTTTTTAAATAGACCAAAATAGCATGTTGTAGTGGAAAGGAATAGAACAGGAATCAAAAGGCCTAGATTAAAAGCTAAATACTTTTACTTACCATCTCTGTGACTTTGGGCAAATTACTCAATTGAGCCTTGTTTCCTTGACTGTGAAACATAAGGTGGTTGACTTGATGGTCTCTGAGCAAAGCCCCAAATAGAAATTTTGTTCTTGGGTCTATTCTCAAATTTCTTCTTTTTTTTTTTTTAAAGCAATTGGGGTTAAGTAACTTGCTCAAGGTTACACAGCTAGTCATTATTTATGCGTGGGTGCTCATTTTCTGAGGCCGGATCTGATCTTGGGTCATCCCAACTCCAAGTGCCACCTAGCTGCCCCTTTAGGGCAATTGGGGTTAAGTAACTTGCCCAAGGTTACACGGCTAGGTTTTTGTTTGTGTGGATTAAGTGTCGGAGGCCGGCTCTGAACTCAGGTCCTTCTGACTCCAGGGCCGGCACTCTATTCACTGCTCCACCTAGCCGCCCCCTCAAATTTCTTAATAAAAATTCAATGGAGGAGGGGGATTGGAATGTCAATATATGATGGTGGGAAAGGAGGAAGAAGAATGTAATGTTTTCTCTTGTAGATCACTATACTTGGGAAGGAGGCAGCATCAGAAGAGGCCAGGGAGGAACTAATCTTGGTTACACCTACCTTGAGCCAGGGGTTGGGAAGGAAGCAGGCCATCTAGTAGATTCTTAGATGCAAAGGTCTGCTATTTCTGCTTTCTGAAGGATATCAAGTGGTGTTAGTTTTCCTTAAATTCAGCCCTCCAGTTTCCCCACCCTAATTTCATCTTTGCCTCTCAAATTTTATTCAGCCCTCAATTTATGGTCCCATTTATCACTTGTTTAGGTTATGTTTGAATGTAACCATACATATTATAATTTAGGATAGTATTATAGAGCAAAAAGGGATTAAGGAAGTATCTGGTCATAGCACCTAGTGACTGTAGATAAATAGGCTGTTCACTTGAAAGGAATAAGACAGCCCAATAGACCAGTGAATTCCACTAGTGAAATTTCCATTGTATTCAGGGACATACATAAAAAGGGTACCTAGTAGAGAATTATCTACTGCTTTCCAAATATCTAATACAGGTCTTCTACCCCTACCTTTACCTCCTTCCTACCACCACCAGTGGCATACACCTGAGTACTATATAATTGGCAAAGTTGTTCATCACACTGCTATAGAAGAGATTTAAATGGAAAAAGGATTTTTGATGGCTGATGAAATTTTGATGCAACTGCTGTAGATTACATTGTGCTAACTGTAGTAAGACCCAGAAAATGGCAGAGTCTCCTGCAGTTTGTCCTAATTACTGATGCAGGAAAAATGAAAACATAAGGAATATCGATTATTAGTCTGTTGTTCAGACTATTATATTCAGTGACATGAACTATCTTCAGAATGCCTACATTAATATGTATATATGAAGGTATATATGCTAAATAACTATGTACTAGAGAGCTGACCTTGCAACTAGGAAGACCTGGTATCTAGTTGTGCCACAGAAATAAGCTGTAACTTAACTTCTCAGTGAAGAGAGTTCTAGGCAACTCTCTAAGACCAGAAGTCATAGAGCAGGTGCTGACCTACATTATTGGATTTTCTCACTGAAAGGAGACAAATGGCATTTGAAAATTATGTCCTTGTAAAATTAGGCTGCAAATGTAAATGTAAAATGTCTAGACTGAACATTTTGCTTCTTATAAAATCACAGTCACAGATGCAAAGTTGGAAGAACCTTTTTAAGTTATCTACCCCACCACTCTTGTTTTCATAAATGAGGAAACTGAGGCCCAGAGAGTTTAATTGGCTTCCCTAAGACTATGCCTTCAGTAAGTGGAAGATCTGGGATTTGAACTAAGGTCATATGACTGCAGATCCAGGACATTTCCAGCCTTATCAGTTTCAGAACTTCCCATTTCATCCTTGGAAGGAAAATGATGATGGTTGTTCTGGTTGTGTTTACAAGATGGCAAAAAGTGAGAATGATCTTTTTCTCTCTTGTTGACTCACCAACTTAACAAGATCTTGTGTATTTCCAGAGGAGTAAGGTCCATTTTCAGCTGAAAGGCAATCTCAAGTACAGCTTCCAATCTGAGAGCATGCCAACTAAGTTCAACTATGCAAACGAGGCATCAGTGAATTGAAACAGTTGTGCTCCTAATTAATTGTATTTCCTTTTTATTCACTCTTTTGTTGTGTGTGTGTGTGTGTGTGTGTGTGTGTGTGCCCGTTGGCTTAACTGAAAGCTCTTCAAGAACAAAGACTGTTTTACCATTGTCTTTATATCCCTTTCCCCTAGCACAATACTTGGTACATAATCAGTACTTGAAAAGTGTTTGTTGATTGAGTGATTGGTTATGATCTGTTTAGTTGTTTTAGTTAAAAAGAAATTTTGTTTTACTTAAACAGAAATGGTTCATGACCCCATGGAGATTCACCGTTTCTGTTTATTTTAATCAAAATTTATTCTGTTTCTACTATAATAACACTGAGACATGATGCCAAACAAAGACTGGGATTATAAAACCAAGCTGAATGGTGGGCCAGAGAGCAACTTAGTGACAGAAAACACTCCATAATATGATTTCATTCTCTGGTGAAAATTGTGCAGACCTGTTCTCTTCAATTGATCATTGAAAACAAATAGCAAAAAATAAGGGATATAGAGTCAAGGGAACTTGGTTCACATTCTGCCTCCAACATGTACTAGCTGAACCACTGGTGAAAAAGCACCCTCTCTGAGCATTGATTTTCTCACCAATAAAATGGGGAAATTAGTGCTTTTACTACATGCCTCCCTTGGTTGTTGTGAGGAAGGCACTTTGTAAACTTCAACACTACATAAATGTAATTAGTCATTATTACCAGTAATAATTCAATGCCAAACTCAAATTCTACCTGCTCTTCAAAGTCTTTCCTGATGACTGAGTTGAAAGTGATCTCACTTAGCATTTTATTTCATAGTCCCTTAAACTCTTTTTCTCACTTAATATATTTTAATTTGTTCTTTGTACATGTCTCATGTTTTCCATTACATTGGAAGCCCTAGGGCAATTCCATGTGTTATTTATACTTGTATCTCCTCACGTGCCCAGCAGAGTGTATTGAATATGCAATAGCTATTGTTGTTAAGTTGTTTCAGTCATGTCTGACTCTTTATGACCCCATTTGGGGTTTTCTTGGCAAAGATACTGGACTATTTTGCCATTTTTTTTGCTAGATCATTTTACAGATTAAGAAACCGAGGCCAACAGGTTTAAGTGACTTGCTCAGGGTCATACAGCTAGTAAGTGTCAGAGGCCAGATTTGAACTCAGGAAGATGAGACTTCCTGATTTCAGGCCTGTCATTCTATTTACTTTCCCACCTAGCTGCCCCTATTGAATATGGTATGTGTGTAATACAAGTTTGTTAGACTTTTCTTTTTCCTTTTTGAGGAGAGTTTCTCGAGAAAAGTATAGTGGTTCTATTACTGAAGTGGATTCACTTCTGCTTTGTATTAAGCTTCTTCTCTAGCCCTGTGCAGATATGGAGCCTAAAGTAAAATGAGATGGATATAGAACATAATTTTGAGCATCTGCTGCCCTGAGTGGAGTTGTCATGAGATTAGGTAAGTAGGGTAGCCTGGAATGGTTTAGCTCAGTATAATCCAATTGGCTTTTGTAGTTTGGCACTTTTATCATGCATGGCTTATTTATTATCGGTGGTTACAATGATGGGAAATATAATGAAATTATATGACAAATGAAGAGATCAACCCTAGATCAATAGTATCAGATACAGTAGATCATTTATTCCATTATAGGGAAAGTAGGTGGCTCAATGGATAGAGGCCAGACCAAGAGTCAGGAAGACTCATCTTCTGGAGTTCAAATCTGACTTCAGAGACTCACTAGCTCTGTGACCCTGGGCAAGTTACATAATCCTCCTTGCCTTAGTTCCCTCATGTATAAAATGAGTGGCAAAAAGAAATGGCAAACCACTCCAGTATCTTTGCCAAGGAAACTCCGAATAGGGTCACAAAGAGTTGGACATGACTGGAACAACAACAAATTATTCCATTATAAAACTTTGGTTGTTTATACAGCAAAGAGAAAGGGATTGTAGAAGAACCAAAAGACCTAAAGACTGGATAGCATTGGACTACAAATGACCAACTCAAAAGGCCAAACAATTAGTGATAAATAAATGGTCTGGTTGTTTAGAGAGAGATGGAAAATGATGAGAAACCTTTTAGTGTTTCATAAAACTACACTCTTGTTACCTTGAATAATGATGTATCAAAACAGATGAATAGGCAATGGGCACTGTACCTACAAGTGGATTTGGCATGTGGGGGATACAGGGTTGAAGAGATAGAAATGTTTTGATAGAAACACCAGGATGTCCTGGACTTCCTTATCTGACAGAAAGCTTTCTGTTGTTGCAAATGTTCAAGTGAAGGCTGTACATAAACTAAGTAGGAGGTTGTCTGAGAAAACCTTAGGATTGTTTCCAGCTCCAAGTTTGCATGATTCTGTTATATGGTCCTGGCAAGAGTAACTACTACTCTTGTGCAGGGGACAGGGGATAGAACTAAAGTAACAGGCAAAATCAAAGAGAAATAAAATATTGTTTATTTGACCATACTTTGGGAGGTAGAGCCAGGGAGGACTGTTGCCATCCCATTATGCTACCAGAGACCTATAGAAGTTTAGAGTTGGAAGAGAGCCTAGAGATATCTAATCTAACCTCACAGCATATTCAGTAATATCCTCTCTAAATTCTTGAGAGATAGTAACGTACTCTTTGTTTGACTACTTCTAATAACATAGAATACTATACCTTATGAGAAATAGGGACCGTAATGGTGATTTCCTTGGTAGTGAGAACCTCCTAGGAGAGGAAATGCCCTCTGTCAATGCAGATAGGCATATTCTCTGTTTTATGTCCAGAGTATTGATATATTGCATGATTTGCCAAAGGTCACAATCTGATATGTATCAGAGGCAGTACTGGAACCCATCAATTTGAGGCTTTGAGGCCCATTGTTTATCTACTGTGCCACACACATTCTAACTCCCCAAAACAAGATGACTATCAAATGGAACTCCATTTCATGAAGTCTCTTTTACAAAGGCACTTGGGAAATATAGTCCCAGCTGGTTAGAGGTAAAATCCCAGCCATCCATTTGACCATTTGAAAGAAGGCCTCTGAAGAGGGAATATGCTTCAAGGTAACAGGAAAGAGAAAACGATGGGTCATATATTTTAATTTGTGATGCAAGATCATGGAGACTTAATGAATGAATATGATATCGACAAGCTTATTTTTAAGATAAGGAGGATGGAACAATAAAAGGGGCTGGAGGTGAACACAGCATTAAAAATGTAAAAGAAAATGTAGAGCAGCTGCCTAGGTATCTGAAATGGATGGTTGAGGCTGCTCATCTGACTTGCTGAAAGTTCTGTATGTTATGGGTCAGTCAGCCTCAACCCCTATTGTGGTAGAGTAGATATCTAGCTGTGTATACTGCTGTAGTATTAATTTCCCAAAAACTTGCTGCCAATTAATAACTAGTATATAGGACAATGCTGGTCTCTCTTTGAGGCTGTAGATCAGGATAGAATGACATTGGCAGAGGTTTGGACAGGAAGGGGCTATGAATAATAATAATACCATAAAAATAATAAAGTGAAGTGAGCAGCACTCGCTGATGGTCTGGAACCATAGGTAATTTAAAGAGCATCCCAAACCAACGAGCTATAACTGCTCAGTTTTGGCTGATAGAAGTCAGTCACCCACTAGACCAAGACCACTGAGACGGCACACTGAGTAGGAGGTAGAAGTGAATAAGGGTAGTATGCAGCTATTTTCAAGTCATACAATTAAAAAAAATAATATGACAGTTCACAGACAAGTGAAGTATTTCTGCCTTTTAGTCAAATACTCTGAATTGATGAAACTAGCTGAACAATAAGTCACATGTATCAGAAGTAGACCAATTAGGAGAAAATCATTCTCCTCAAATATAAAACAACTGTAAACTGCAGGAAGGATAAGGATTTGAAAGAAATTTAAGTTCAACTAAATTAAACCATTTATTAAGTGCCAATTGTGAGCAATATATAATTGAAAGGATCTTATACGTTATCTAGTCCAGTTCTTCATTTCATAGATGAGAAAGCTGAGATCCAGGGAGATCAAATGACTTGTTGAAGGATACACAATTTCACAGGTCTGATTTAAACCTAGATATTCTGACTCCAGCAATAGGGCTCTTTCTATTATGGTGCTAGAAATAAAAAGGTTTTGTAAATGTCAGTCCATACACCCAAGGGACTACTGGCTCACCTACATTGTAGAAACTAGGTATTATATATAGAGGTCATGGTTGCTTTTTCTCAGCAAGGGAACCAGACTATCACTAGAGAATAGATAATATCTTCTTTCCCCCTGCTAACCAACTGCCTACTTCAACCTGTATGTCTCATCTTTTACAATAAAGACCACAATGCCCTTCAGAATGTACTTACTGCCTTTAGGAGCTATAGTTCCCAAAAAGTGTGTGGAGTCTGTGATGAGGACATGCTCCTTTACGACATTTGGAACAGATCAGTTTAGTTATTTCAGTTCAAACCAATGAATGCCATTTTGCATATACTATGTACAAAGCAGGACTCTAGTCATTAGGGAGAAACGAAGGGAAATAAGTGCCCCCCAAGTATAGTGGTATACAATATATGCAAAAAGTAAGGCATATTATTTGGAGTATTTGTTGTGGCAGTTCTGGCTGGTATGATTGTCCAGTTATGAAAGTTTCAATAATAGCTCAGTGGGCAGAGTGCCAGACTTGGAGGCAAAGGACCTGGATGTGATTCCTGGCTCTGCCACTTGCTATTGACAAGACTAATAGAAAGTTAGTCAACTTCTCTGAACCACAATTCCTTCATCTGTATAATAGGATGTTAGACTTAATGGCCTCTAACACCCTTCTAGTGATAAATCTGTGATCTTAATACCAGACATAGACATCCACAATAATAGGTAACAAGATAGCCATATTACATGAGAGTTGTAGTACATATAAATACACATGTGTGCACATATATGTAGATATGTGTGTACATATATGCAACATTGCATATATGTGTACAAACATATAGGAATATATATATATATACACACACACATACATATAGGTTGTGTTAAGTTACCTTAGACACTGTTAGGTGCTATACAAATGTAAGATTTTTTTATGAACATTGAAACACAGAACCAAACTAACTAAGGAAAGATCTCAGAGGTCATTTGGTTGAAACTTCTCCTGGAGCAGCAATTTCCCTACAAAAATGTGCCAAAGTATAATTGTATATGTATATGCATATATGTACTATGTATGTCTTTGTGTGTGTATAATTGTGTATCGTCCTGATTCTGTATAATCACAGAAGGCTCAGACAGTCTGATTCAATAAATCACAAGCATAAACTAGGCTTGAATAAGCCATCAACTTGAGCATTGGATGAAGGCAGATAACACCACATTGAATGAATTGGACATGCTACTGGGTATAACATTAAAAAAAATAAACAATTGATCCAATGATGAGTTGGTCAATTGTCAGACTAGTCTAACAGTGGAAGAATTTCAGTTCAAAAGAGCCAAACCCCTGAAACAAGTTTTTTTTTTTGGGGGGGGGGGGAATCCTCTCAATTGAGAATTTGACAATGTGTAGTCTCTCTCTCTCTCTCTCTCTCTCTCTCTCTCTCTCTCTCTCTCTCTGTCTGTCTCTCTGTCTCTCTCTCTCTTCATCTCTGTTTCTTTCTCTCTTTCCCCCTCCCTCTGTGTGTGTGTGTCTCTGTCTCTGTCTCTGTCTCTGTCTCTGTCTCTCTCTCTGTGTCTGTCTCTGTCTGTCTGTCTCTCTCTCTCTTTCTCTTCATCTCTGTTTCTTTCTCTCTTTCCCCCTCCCTCTGTGTGTGTGTGTCTCTGTCTCTCTCTGTCTCTCTCTCTGTCTCTCTCTCTCTTTCTCTTCATCTCTGTTTCTTTCTCTCTTTCCCCCTCCCTCCCTCTGTGTGTGTCTCTCTGTCTCTCTCTCTTTCTCTTCATCTCTGTTTCTTTCTCTCTTTCCCCCTCCCTCTGTGTGTGTGTGTCTCTGTCTCTCTCTGTCTCTCTCTCTGTCTCTCTCTCTCTTTCTCTTCATCTCTGTTTCTTTCTCTCTTTCCCCCTCCCTCCCTCTGTGTGTGTGTCTCTGTCTCTATCTCTCTTCTCCCCTCTCTCTCCCTTCCCTGTCCCCCAACAATTGACTAAGTCATTGGACAGACTAGACCAGTAGGAGAGAGCAGTGGTAGCAAAAGACACTACAAATACAAGAATGCTTCCCACAAGGCCAAGTGGCAGCTAAGGAGAATTTAAAGATGGCGCGAAGGGATTAAAGAACGTTCAGTAACCAAGGATCACGAGTTACCATTTTTACATGTGCTCTGTACATGTCTCCATCACTGCCTTTGCACTTTACGTATAAACCCATTAGACTCTTCGTGTATTTGTGCAAGCACGTGGGAGAATACCGTTTAACACATAGTATCTGCACATTTATAAGTTCTGCACATTTGTACTTTGTGTGCACTTTCCCCGTGCAGTCAGTGTGTATTTCTGGGAAAGATTACCTTAGACTTGCACCAGTTGGTCTTACCTCATCTCTTTAGAAATGGCTTTGCTAAAAGTCAATTAAGTCTATTGGCTGAATGTTAACAGGAAGCACATGTGTAAGAGGTCGGTTCAGATCAGTGCTAGAAATGCTGACCCTCAGGTTTACTCTGAGAATCTTGAGAAATAAGTAGCAACCTTCTGAGAGCCCAGTCTACCAATAGGTGTGAAAGTTGGGGAAGCAGCTTCAGAGGGTTTGTTAACATTGGCCTGTATTTTGGCAATATTGAACAATATATTGAACAATGTTTGTGACTGGTCACCTTGGGTGAAATATGGTACTGAGGCCAACATCATGAGTTAGACTTGTAAGGATAGGCTGTTCACACTGTCTCTGAAATATTCCTCCTGGGGTCTGGGGCCTTATCAACCTTAGGACTTAAGAACCTTAACCTCTAGGGAAGTAAGTTGAAGTACAAGTCCTACTAAGAACAGAACTATAATGTTCACCTTATATAGAATGGATAATTTATTATTATTGAGGAAAATTTCACTTAATATTAGTTGCAGGTGATGCCCAGTGACTGGCATCTAACTGAAGTATCTATTGCCTTGGCTTCTGGGGATACCAGCCAATATAATAATGTTAACAAGACGACATCAACAGTTAGTACTCAAATCTGAGCTCATAATTGGATTAAAATTGTATTATAAGAATGAACCCAAATGTGTTAAGGAAAAACAGCTGCTTTACAAAATGTACTGGGAGAGATTAAGAAAAATTCTGGACACCAGACAAGATATTCCAGCCCTTGATAAACTTAATAAAATGGTGGTGTTTATTACTATTTCTGTTCCACTAGGCAGAAGGATCCCTAGACTATCTGGATAGACTATAAATAAGCATTCAGTCTGATAGAAGCTTGTACTGTTCCTATGTATGGAGCAACTATTCAGCTTTCATGTTTTCCCACTGATTTTGAAGAGATTTCTTTGTGGCTTTATGTAAGGTAATTATTCATCCCTAAGGTTAAAGAGTTAGGTTTTATATGATATTAATTTTCTTATAAACCCATTTGAAGAAGCTTGGGGGCATAATTATCCCCATTTTATGGATGGGAAAATGGAGATTAAGAAATAATAAATTTCATTCACTCGTGCTTTCAAGAACTATGTCCAATGCATTGTGCTAGATGGTGGGGGAGACATAGGTACTGGAAATAGGATTGGAAACCTAGGCTCCTGGGTAAGTGAACTTTCAGCTAGATGGTCTTCTATAAATCAAGTCTTGCAGTCATTCAGGGGATATCTTCCCAATTTTAGGAATCTAAATACTTCCTAATTTTGAAAAGAAATATGGGATTCAGAAGAACCAAGAGAAAAAACTTTTTGATGATAGAATATTAGTGCCAGGAAGAACTTTTAGAGATCATTTTGTACAACAATTTCCTTTCACAGTGAGGAAACTGAGGCCAAGAGAAAGGAAGTGAACTGCCTACATTCACACAGTGAATTATTAGTAGGGCTGGAACTAAAATTGAGGTCTCACTCCCACTGCAATGTTCTTGGCACTATACCCCAAACTACCTCCTTGAAGTCAAAACAAACCCATCCATCATAGGTAAAAATAATTGCTATATACAGGACATGATTTGAGAGGTACCAAAATACCCCACCTGGTTCCAAATACTTACTTTATTGACCTGAAGCCTTTCTAGAAATTCCTGCTGATAATGTCATTCCTTTGGGTAAGGCATTATTTCTGGAAATCAGCTATTAAAATGCAGATGTCTAGCATACTGACCCATTCATATCCATTATCCTATTATCTTGTAGCAATAGTTTCTAACCTCTGGGCTATGGGTCCCCTGGAAGACTCAAGGTTATTGCAAAGGGTCCTCAAGTCCACACATGAATTAGTCATTACATTAAATAACTGTATAAGTAAACATAGTGTGACTCCATACATAACCTTGCCTTCTCTATTTCTCTCCCCTTCTTTCTTCCATTTCCTTCTCCCTCCTCTCCTTTTCCTTTTCCCTTTCTTTTTCTTACTGACACATTTGATTTTAGAGCTGAGTTTTATTATTTGTGGAGAACTCAGGTGCAGAAATTCACATCACCACTTCTGATCTCTACATTTTCTAAAAATGATCTTAGAGAGATGCCTAAATTAATAGTAGCTTTTTGTCATTATGTATCTTCATCTAATGGATACTCTATTATAACTTAGGGATTCATAAAATTTTCCAATCTCAGAAAGGGCCCTCATCTCCTTTTTTAAGAAATTGGGAACCAGTGATTTAGAACATTCCGTTCACTTTTTTTTTTTGGAGGGCATTTGGGGTTAACTTGCCCAATGTCTAAAGGCTAGGTTTTTGTTTGTGTGTGCTTTAAGCGTCTGAGGCCAGATCCAAACTCAGGTCCTTCTGACTCCAGGGCCTATGCTCTACTCACTGTGACACCTAGCCGCCCCTATTCCATTCACTTTTGTTGTTGTTTAGTTGTTTTTATTCACATCTGAATCTTTGTGACCCTCCCTTTTGGGGAGGGGGAGAGGGACAAAGACACTGGAGTAATTCTCCATTTTCTTCTCCAGCTTATTTTACTTATGAAGAAACTGACTTGCCCAGGGTTACATAACTGAGACTGGATTTGAACTCAGGTCTTCCTGACTCCAGACCAGGTGCTCTATTTGCTGTATCACCTAGCTGCCCCTGTAAACTAAGGGTACAGAACATAGTGCAATTCACTTTTGATTAGGAGGTGAAGGGTGAGAAATCTGGAATGCATGTCACTGTTCAAAGGTGACAGAATGTGTAGTTCAGTCAACCAAGGTGACAGCTTGAAGACATCTCTTAGGGAGCCTGATCCAAAATCAAACAAATTATATAAACTAATTCAGAATTTTGCCTA
Source organism: Gymnobelideus leadbeateri (assembly GCA_011680675.1). NCBI lineage: Eukaryota > Metazoa > Chordata > Mammalia > Diprotodontia > Petauridae > Gymnobelideus > Gymnobelideus leadbeateri. The sequence goes on along the minus strand of WOXC01010206.1, from coordinate 39,526 downwards.
AGGTCACCCTGTCATTCAACATTCATTCAACAAACATTTGTGCTGAAGCAGATGGAAGATAATAAGATTCAACCCTTTCATCAAAGAGCTTAAGCTCAAGCTGGGGAGGGGGGTGGGGTTCCTATTCACAGACTGGGGATTTCCCAGGGCAGAGTCTCCACAGGAACTCAAGTGTGGTGAGAAGGAAATGGGAATACAGTTGCTTTCCCCTTTCTTTTTCTTTTCCTTCTGTGCTAAAAATTCCCTGTCATTTGTCATTGCAATAGAGTAGGGATGGGGTGGTGGGAGAGCGGGTATGAGAGGAGGCAAGGAAAAGTGTGAACATGACAGTAAACTAGGAGGGCTTGTTTTTTCCACAACACTGAAGTTTTTGATTATGACTGAACAGCATAACTGGGTGTGAAGAGTAAGAGGAAACTGTTAAAAAATAATCAGTTTGCTTTAAATAGACTCATGTTTGTGATCTCCATTTTTATTGGTTTTAGATTTACTCCACAACATAAATCATTAGAGTTATATGGAGTGGATCAATCCACTTATTTACAAAATATTTAGAGAGAGCAGGATGTGTGCATGGAGAGGATGGCGCCAGAGATGGAAAGATGCTTCAGAACTCTTCAAGGAAATTCTCATTGTTATAATCAAGTCTATTGCACTTGAGAAACAAGCAAGAGGACAGCAATAACAGAGATGGTTAGAGAATAAAAAGTGAATTTCCAAGATGGGAATGAAGGGACGGCACATGAGTCATCATGAAGTAGATGAGTGCTATTAAGGACAAGTTAAAAATAGTCTCTTTGTAATCAGTTTTTTTTTCATGTTCCCTCCTCAATTACATTCCTTCTTCCCATGCTGAGCGTTCTCATCAACAACAACAATGGGCATTGGGCAGGACAGGATGTAGTGGTTAAAAGCAAAAGAAAGAAGGATTGGAAAAGTCCAAAATAAGAGTCCACCCACCTGTCCCTGAAGTAAGCTGGAGGAAGCATTAGTGTGAAATGCTAGACTGGACCAACATTTGCATGCCCTCTTTTTCAGTTAGACTGGTACAGACTAGAAGGAGTCAAAAGTTAATAAACATTTATTAATCACCTGCTTTCTATCAGGCAGTGCTAAGCTCAGGGAATATATGTATGAAAAAGATAGTCCCTGCCCTTGAGGAATTTGTAATCTAAGGGGTAAAGCAGCACAAAAAGGGAAAACAGGGAGAGAAGGGACAGAAATCAAAGAGGTCCAAAGTAAGTAGAGTTGGGGGATTGGGAAATGTGATATCTGTGGAGGAGAGAATTTAGAAAAAGAGGAGACACTGGCAAAGATGACACCTGGGTTAAATTCATTTATTTCCATGTTGGAAAATCCGTTGAATAGCCTGGAGCTGATTTTAGTTGCAGACTATCCAGGCTATAAGACCAGATAAGTAATAATGCCTTCCCATCTATTCCCCCGCTGTAACCTCCCACCCCAAAATGAATCAGGGTATTCTAATGACCACTCAACCACTCAACCATTCTTTTTATAGCATGATACTGTTACCTCTCAGTTTCAATATAAGCAGATCCTCTGCAAATCAGGAGCTTCTTGGACCATGTAGGTGAGTTCTAACATCTATGACTAGGTATAAATTATTAGCTTCATTATTCTTAGATCAGAAGGCAGCTTTTTACTAGACTAAGTAGGTATTTTAGGCAAATGGAGTGTTTCAGGGGACTTTGAGGCCTGAGAAAACTTTCTATGAAGGTAACATTTATTTTGTGAGTACTGATTTTGGAAGTCAATTCTACTAGACAAATAGGACCCTAGATTTTATTTCCATTCCTACAGAAAAGAGAAAGAAAATTACTTTTAAATAATGGCATACCCACAGGGTGACAGGCACCCCACCAATCTTTTCCTTCAGTGTGGTCAAAATGAGAACACTGGAATAAACAACAACAACATCGTTTCAGCTGTGACACTGCTATGAACTGGATGGTCAAGAAAGCCAGGAGAACAAAATGTTTTTAAGCTACCTAAAGCAAAAAATATTATTCATTATTGCTTGGAAAACCCTTGCAATAGAAAGCTAATGATCCCACATACCTTCAAAACAACAACATAAAACAAACAGAATTGTCAAAATACTAGGGAAAAGGGTTATCAAATATTAACAAATAATCAGCACAGAATTTGTTTTTCAAAGTACAAAAAAATATCCTACCTTGAGATTCTTACCTAATGATTTAGTCCTTTTCAATTCAGAAGGGCAAAAATCCCTACTATATAAAAAGAGCCAGTAGGCTCTTCTTGTTGAGAATAATTCCAAACAATTTCAAGAAGAAAAATAAAATCATCCCCACAATAAGGAAGTTAATTTGGTTTGAATGAGATGCCTACCTCAACAAGAAAGATATTATATTAGCGTAGTGGTTGGCTTAAAAATAATTTTGATAGGCTTGAAAAATGCATCAAACGGAACAAAATAGATTTGGATTAATGGTAAATAACAATAACTTGGTTAAAAAAAAGCTGCACAAATTCAAGACAAGAACGATATGGAAAGGCAGCAGATCATATGGAAAATACCTGAAGTTTTTAGTTGACCAAGCAATATAATACTGTGTTGTAGCATGGATTCTCATAAAGTTAGCTAATTTAAGGTCACATTGGATAGATTATTTCTAATGGCCCTCTCAGTTCCAGAAGTAGATACTTTTCCTTCCTTCCCCACCCACCAATCAAACTCTTGTGTTTTTTTTTTTTTCCTGAGTGGTTGGCAATGGGATGGTGGCAGAACTTTCTTGATGTTACATTGGTTTTTAACAAGAGCTAGGAGACACAAACTCCAGCTGAAAAGGAAATAAATTGGCCATCTGGAACATGAAAGTGAATCTTTGATATCTGGCTACCTTATGTGTAGAAAGAGTCACAACTGTGAAGAATAATAAATTGTGTCAGGTTGGTTTTATTTTACACCATTTTTTTCATTTCTTCTTGTTCTTTTTAACAAGTAACATTTGTTTTCCCTCTTTTGTAAATTATGTTGTTGTTCAACGGTCTTTCTCTTATTATTTTTTTTTCTTTTAATTGACAACCAAGCACAATATAAAACAGGTGCAGCTAGATGGCACAGTGGATAGAGTGCTGGGTCTGGAGTCAGGAAGTCTCATCTTCCTGAGTTCAAGTCTGGCCTCAGAAGCTTACTAACTCTGTACAACCCTGAGCAAGTCACTTAATCCCCTTTTCCTCAGTTTCCTCCTTCCTAAAATGAGCTGGAGGAGGAAATGACAAAGACACCACTGTTTTTGCCAAGAAAAACCCAAATGGAGTCATGAAAAGTCATACACAACTGAAACTACTAAACAACAACAACAACAACTAATATAAAACTTACTATTACCTAGTCTTCCCTTTTTAAGGAACCAACCTTAAAGTTTGCCAAAAGGTACTCAGAGATGAAGCTGTTAATCTCATTTTCCTGTTGATTTGCCAAAATTCCTTCTTGCCATGCAATTTTTATATCGAAAGGTAGAAAAGATAGCAAATGGGGACTCTGTTGTTACCCTTCATCATTACAAATTGATGATGATGCTTGTTATTCTAGAATTTTGCCATAATATAGTTTATTATACACACAATAGAATCTGGAAGGCAGATTTACCTTCAACCCTAACATGGTTTAGTTTACCAAGGGTCTTTCCCTCCCAGATTGATTCTTATGTGAAGGCAATCTTGGCCATCCTTTGCCTCCATTCTCACTTGGCATGAATTATTGAATGGGTATTGCTTCAGACAAACTGAAACTGGGAAAGACCTCAGCTTAAAGAGACTGAGGTCTCCCACTGCATCCATGGTCATTGCCAGTTGTACTGAATTATGTCTTACCATTGGATTCTGATGACTCTGTTGGAGACAATGAGGTTGATGACTTTGCACAGTTATGCCTCACTTAAACCCCAGTCATTTGCAAGTCAGACCTGATATCATCAGTCTTCTTTGAGGAGGGACAAACAACAGCAATAATGAAAGGGCCTATAGGATGCCTTCATTTTACAGGTAAGGAAAATGAGATATATCGAAGTTGCATGGCTTTCTGAAGACTACCCAAATGGCAGCAGTAGAACTGAGATTTGAACCGAGGCTCACTGACTCCAAATTCTGTTTTCTGTTATTACATGTTGAAGATCTTCTGTAAGGTAGTTTTATAGATAAGGTGATTTCCATACCATGAACCCAAAGGGATTAGTTAGAGTGAATCTCTGTTGATGGAATAGCCCTTCCAACTCCAAGATTCTATAATTTTCCTGATTATTTTTCTTCTCTAGCTTCCTCCTCATGTAAGGGGAGACTAGCACACTAGTGGATTGTCTCATAGATGGAATAAATTGTCTTAAAGTTCTCATTCAACCTCAAGGTTCTATGGTATTCTCCATTTCCTCTTAGATGCATCTTGTTATTTGCCCACCTGTGTTTGGAAAATCAAATCACACTGCAGTGTGTTAGACCACATGGAAAACTGATGTGGGGGTGGGAATATGTACAAAATATCTTGGTTCCTCCCCTCAGTGAAAGTATAATTTAATAAGGGAGAGAAGATAAACATGAAAAGTAAAACATTTAAACTGGAATCTAAAATGGCAATAGAAGAAATGGAATGAGACTATGTATAACTACCAAATGAATTCTAAAAACAATAGGTAACATAAATCTCAACAGATCCAAAGATAGTATTGGACAAGAATAGAAGAAAAAACTTCACAGAGAGGATAATATCTGGAGCTATATATGTATAAAAAGAGTATGGAAGCCTAGAGGTAGTGAAGGCAAGGAGGATGAGGTAAATTTGGACAGGTGGGCTGAGCAGATTCAAATGACAAGGTGAGAATCTGCATTTTATTCTGCAGTCAAAAGGGAGCCAGTGAAATGCTTGAGGAGGGAAGTGACCTGATCATGCTTGTGCTTAGGGCATTATTTGATAACTGAATAAAACATAAAGAGCATGTTGGTGTTGGCAAGAAGGCAATAAAATCTCCTATTGCTTATAAAACTTATCCCAAAAGCAGGGTCATCCCTAGTAGAATGTAAATAATCATTAATGTCAATAATTATTTGTGCTACTTTAAAAACAGTATAAGAATGTTTGATTGGTGGATCTGACTGGTTCTACCTCATGGCTTTGCTACTGGCTTCCTTAGTGGTCTTACACAAATCCCTTTATTTCTCTGGGCGTAAGTTTCACAGAATCTAAAAACTGGAGTTGACCTTAAACTCCACTTGGCTTAAGCTTAAACCAAATAAAATGTCCTTTATAATATTCCCCATACAAGCTCTACTTCAAGACCACTTGGCATAGGGAAACCAGAATCTACTGAGGTGGCCCATTCCACTTCATGATAGCTCTAATTGTTAAGATTTTTGTTTGTTTGTTTTTTCTTTTCTTTTCTTCTTCTTCTTCTATAGAACCTAAGTCTGTTCCTCTTCAAGTTCCACCCATTTTCTTGAATCCAGTCAGAACAAGTCTAACTGCTCTTTCATCCAACAGCTTTTCAGTACTCGGAAACTATTATCTTTCCTTCTCTCCTTCAAAAAATATGTTCTTTTCTCCAGGATAAACACCTTTGATGCTCGTATTGCTCTTTGGATGATGTGTTACATAGAACTCTTATGATCCTGGTCACCCTCTTCATCAATAATCTAGCTCATCTAAGATACCTAGAATGAATGCATTACTGGAATGTGGCCTGATCAGGACAGAATAATGGGACCTTCTTCAGTCTCAGTGCTATGCTTTTAAATGTTATGGTTACATCAGCTTCCTTGGCTGCCATATAAAAATGTTGCCTCATATTGAATCTGCCGTTTTCTCAAACCACAAGATCCCTCCTTTATTCTTCTCTTTAGACACTGCTGCCCAGACAGGCTTCCCCTGTCTAATGCTTTTAAAATTTATCTTTTAAATCCAAAAGTTGAATTTTAAATATATTTTAAGTATTTTATTTTGATTTTATTTAACCCCCTTTTCAAGCATGTTGAAATGTCTTGATTCCCATAGTATCATCCAACATGACCTCTATCCTCTTCATTCGAGTTATTTATAAATTTGGTAGTTCTATCTTTATCTAGGTTATTGATTTTTTTGTACTAAACATGTGCCTAGGCTGTTCACTGCACTAGAAAATGTCCATATCATTATTATTTGAAGGTATTCCCATCACCCCTGGTATGTCTTGCCTTTTTGTTATTTCTCCAAACTCTAAAAGACACACACACACACACACACACACACACACACACACACACACACTCTTCAAGGTTCAGGATTGGACTCTCTCTGACCAGGAGATTGGGCATATATCCGGAATATTATTTAGGTCTTTGGATGAAGTTTTCCAAAGCATGTCCCAAGTTGGGACTTTCAGAGCTTATATGGATTATGGATATAATGGGTCCTATCACCGAGGTTGGGCTAAAGGCAGCTGGGAGCTGTCCCTACTGACACTCTCACTGTCCTTTACTTCTTACTCTGTTCTATATCCATTTAACCCACAATGAATCATGCTATCTCATTGTATGAATGCTTAATCAACCATGCTGAAGGTTCCACGATCACATGACTGATAAGGAATGCTTAGGCATATATCTGTGATGAAATCTGAGCTCACACACACCCTCCCTGGATTGGTGCTGATTGGAAAAACAGGAAGGAGGCTAAGCCCCACAGCACAACGAAGAGAGATGGCCCTCAGATCTCTAGTCAAAGAAAAGGAATGAGAGTACTGCTTAACTAGTCAATTTTACTAATGAGCTATTAGAAGCTGTTTTTGTGCTGTACACTTTGCCCTCATTATAACTGTGTTTCCCAGAAGCTAAGTTCTCTGCCAATTGTAATGACAGGGATGCTAGAGTGAAACACAGCTTTAATGAGATACAGCCTAGATGTGAGATAGAATAACCAGCATTGAAAACACCTCAAAGTAAAGCAGGGGCCAGGAGATATGTTGCCATAAGTGGATTCAGAGAATATTCTATTCATAGGAGGGACAAGAGGGATTAAGAGGAACTCCATCACAAATATCCAAGCCCAGGCTCAAGTGGAGGGAGATAAAGACGTGTAAAACCCACTAGCATTGGAGGAAAAGAAGTCTGTGTAATTTTTTTATAAAAGTAAAACCAAAGATCTGTGGAGGAAAGGGCTTTTGAGAGGTGAACGAAGAGAAGGGAAGACTTTAGTTTAAGTTCTGACTTACTTTTTATGAAATAGTATGTGTTATTTTTCCAATAGGAAAACAACATCTAGATCTTGTATTTTGGGGGCATGTTCCTATTGTAAACATGCCAAATTCCTGCCTTGCAGATGAATTGATGACTCTTTCCCACGTGATCTTTGGAGGGTCAATGCTATGTTTTATCATTCAGATTATCATCAGAGTAACAGCATTTTTCCCTAGGTCCAATACATTGACAGGTATCATTAGGAATTTGGTTTCAGTAGAAATATTTGTTGGATATCCTGTAAAGTGATGGGCAATCATGAGTTCTTTGTACCCGGCCAAAGTGATTCCAAAGGACTTAACTGACTGACTGTGGAGTATAAAGGGCCACTTTGCATCTCAGGAGAAATGTGCATCTTAGACCAACAATCCTATTAATGACATCTGTTTCCAGATTGTGTGTGTATGTGTTTCTTCTTGCTAATTTGCACATTTCTTTCTTCCCATTATGTTCCCATTCCCTTTCTTTCCATGCTTGCCCTCCCAATTAGGGTCTGGAGACAGGTGCAGTGATCTCAGCATCCATCAAGGAAGGAGGAGGAAGCCAAAAGGGTAAATGTTTTCTTCAGAGGGCCAGTCCATCTGTGCATGTCACTCCTAAAGGCCCCAGTCAGACTTGTTATTCAAACCTCAGAAATGTTGGGCTACCCAAAGGAATTATTTTCTAGACCTCAAATTATCAACTCAGGTAACTAATACCAGTCATCAGATGGCATGAAATGAGTTGCCAAATCTCCTAAAGCTAAGGGGTTGACCTATATTTGAGTTGTCTGACATTTAGAAGTGTTCTGAGCTTCAGTCTAGAACCTGGGAGCAGGAGTGGGTATAGGCAGGTGACATTGACACATCTGCTTAATAGTTCTGGAAAGTTTGGGTCCAGTAAAAGAATAATTCTGCTCTAAATATTCCAAATCTTCTTTGCATATTCATTAAATAACAACTGTCTTTTACACAGTGCTTCAAGTTTTCCAAAATGTTTTATTTGTATTATCTCCTTTGACCTTCACAAAAAACCCTTTGAGGTAGGTGATCTTAGTACTCTGATTTTATAAAGAAACTAAAGATCAGAGATTGAGACATACATATCATATAGGTAATAAATGTCTGAGCCTGAATTTGAACTCATCTTGACATGATTCTGCATTCAACACTTTCTTCATTATGGCATCTTACTGTCTTAATTTAACAAAGACAGTCAATCTTTTGACAGCATTCTCTCCATCCCACCTCACCTCACTCCACCAAACCTCAGAATCTCCATGTCTCATGGTCGTATTACTGAGATCTGGCAATCCTACATGAACAGAAGAGAATAGAAACATCCAGCTTAACCAGATACTTTGAATACAGCAGCACAGATGGGAGCATAAAAACTGACTCTGGGCAAGATTTCTCACAATTCATAAGTGGTGTCCCTGGACACCACTCCCTCTTCTAGGACTTCAGTGGCAGCTGAAAACATGAATTTGGATTATTTGGAACAAGGTACTTGCCCGTTCCCAGTCCCCCCAAATTTCATTAAGATCGGATGGGTACAGGGACAGGGCTGCTTTGGGGTGGAGTCTACCTGTTTAAGTTGGCAAGATTTTGGTCTTTGTGGGGTAGTGTATGAAGGTGTAAGATGCACTTTTTTATTGATTGGTTCCATGTGTTAAGTATAGTAAAGAATGCCTGATAAGATGCACTTTGATTGACTCCCTTATTCAAGGATCTCTGGGATAGATGTTACTGTGGTATTGTTATCAGGGCACTGAACCTGAAGACAAGGAAATCTGGGTTCCAATCATGTAACTTTCCTCTGTTTCTGTTTTCTTCATCTATGAAATAAGGGATTTTGGACTTGATAGCCTCTATGTCCTTTCCATCTCTAAATCTATGGTCTTGTGATGATTCTTTAAGATTAAAAGCATATGAACAAAACAAACCAATAAATGCAAATTATTGATATTGATATCTCTATAATTATACAAATAATTATATTTACGCACAACAACAATTTAAGCTAACATAATTTGGAAATGAGCAGCTAGGTGGTACAGTGGATAGAGCACTGGACCTAGAATCAGGAATACTCATCTTCATGAGTTCAAATCTGTCCTCAGACACTTATAAGCTATATGATCCTGGGCAAGTCACTTAACCCTGTCTCTCTCAGTTCCTTATCTGTAAAATTAGCTCTAGAAGGAAATGATAAACTGTTCCATTATCTTTGCCAAGAAAATGCCAAAGGGGTTCATGAAGAGTCAGACAGAACTGAAATGACTCCACAACAAATGTAAGCAATAACTATAGCTTTAAGTACTCAAAAGAAGGATAAAATCCACTAACATTTAGAAATTTGCAGTCTTCCTGTGACACTTCTACTAACTCAATGGGCACTTCAAGAATTCTGCAGAGACAAAGTTAAAGCTTCTATTTCTTTAGGTATCTATGTTACTTGGGGGTGGAATCCCAGGCCCCTGGCATGGGGAGCAACCAAGAGATAAACTAGCAAGGCACATTCATACAAATAAACTGACTGAAAAGGTGGGTACTACTCATAAGGTGGGGTTTTTTTTGGTATAATCTCTCTTTTTTTCCATTATCATCTTCTCAATATGTCTTTCCTTCCTGTTGGCATTCAAGCAGTACCAACTTGCTTCCATTAAACAGTTCTCATGAAAGAGAGATTATCCCAAATGAATAAAATACACATTTTCCCCTTTTTGAGGTTCTTCTCCTTCCCGTGTCTATATCCAGCAAACAGTTAACAAATAGGTGATCCTGACCTCAAGAAGTTTATTGTCTGTTGTGGAGGGGCTATGGCATATTCATACACAAAATGATAATTCTCCTCTGGATTCATGATCTCTTCAACTTGGGCACTTGTGTAAATCTGAAGCTTGTCATGCTTTCTAAACAGCTGCTCTGATGTTTCAAACTAAATCATAGCTATGTCCTCATGTAGCTGAGCCATTCAGGCAACAAAACAAAACAGGAGATAGCATAGTTCTTGCTAAATTTCCCATTCCTATGCCTTTGTACAGGCTGTCTCCATTGCTTAGAATGTATTCCCTTCTCACCTCTGCCTCTGTGAATTCCTATTTTCCTTTAAAATATTATCCAAGGTCCATTAACTATATAAAGCCCTTATTCATTGTCCCTTTATCTGCTAATACCTTCTTTATCCATTATATTTTTATTATGTTATGTAAATATATTTATATTATATATGATATAGAATGTATATATCTGTATAGTATATATACTATATAGTGTATATATATACAATGTATATACATATACATACTATATATGGTATATACAAGTTGTATATGTATGTATGTGTATATATATGTATATACTCATATATAAATAAATATATATGTACGTATGTGTGTATGTATGTGTGTACACACACACATATATATGTGTATACATACACACACACACACACACACACATATATATATATATATATATATATATATATATATATTATAAGTTGATTAGTTTAATGGAGTCCAAGCTCCTTGAGGGTAGGAGCTGTTTCATTTTTATATTTGAATCTTTAGTACCTACTACAGTCCTTGGAACATAGTAGCTATTCAACAAATGTTTGTTAACACATGTTTGGTGTTGTAAAAATAAAATTTGATGCAGAGACTCAAAGTTAGATAACTTTTATTTTATTCAGAATTAGCTGTAAGATCTTGGGAAAGTAATTTCATTTTGTTGGTCCTTCACTTCTCTTTCTATAAATTGAGCCAGTTGAATAGATACACTCTGAGGTCCCTTGTAGTTATAATGTTATGATTCACAACCTAAATCTACTTCACAAGTGACTCATGCTTTACTCTCCCTACACAAAATCCTTCCTTCCCATTGCATTACTGCCTTGTGAATATGGTACTTGATTTGTTTAATCTATCCTAACTGGTGAAAGAACACTTTTTCATAAGCAGGAACAGCTGGGTGGGAATGGGGGGGGGGAATCCTCCTTCCCCCAACATTAGAGGGAACAGCTGGTTCCCAGAGGAGATGGCATTTAAAAAGAGGCAAGAGCAGCATTTCAGAGATGAGTTTGGAGTTTTTTTGTGGGGGTGGGGCAGGAGATTCTCTTCTCTTTTACAGAAAGGTGACTGGGGAGAGGAGCTAAGTCTTATAAAAGGGGAAATGGTGAAAGGGAGGACATCCTTTTGGCAACACTGAAATGGCAGATTCCTAAAGCAGTGAAGAATTTACTACTTTAGGGTATGGTGGGTACCTTAGTGGGTTTTCTAAGCTGAATATTTCTTAGCATCTGATGGAGGGGGGATCCTTTTAATGACTGTATATTCTTATATCTTCTCAGTACAGCTGAGCACCTGCATATTTATGAAAGAAGAGTAGGACCCTTAACATGGTATTATAATAATATCCCCCCCCCCCATTCTCCTTTAGAAAGGAGAGAAGAAGAGTTAAAATAGAGGAGGGGGGTGAAAGAGAGAGCTAAATTAGATCTGACTTTGGAAAACACATTTGTAGCCTTTTTTTACCTAAGCATTGCACAAACTTTCTCTGCTTCAACATGTTGCTTGTGCGGTGAAAAAAATTGACCCTTTTTTATTCGTATTGATTAGGTCAGGAGAAGACATTGTTGAACCTGTAATGCCAGAACCTACTAGTAGCCAAATGGTAGAACCCTAATCTTGATACTATGGAGTTTAGGACTTCATTAAGTAAAGACTTAATAAATAAGAAATAACAGATCTGGGAAATCGACTGGGAGTATGTATTCCTCAGTCTATTTGGAATTAATTCTGCATATGGTCATAGGTGTGATCTCAACTTAGTTCCTCTATTTGGGGGAGATTTATGAATTGTGTTGGTGGGCAGAGGGACTCAGTATAGTGCTAGGAAAAAAGTCTGGTGCAAGGAGAATCTTGGAAATTACGGGTGAGAAATGAGACTACAGATGAAGCAGAAAAAGAAAAGAGGGTCATAACATAACTATATTATATCTATATTATGTATCTATAACATCAAATTTGGAAGCAATTTGTACCACATTGTTAGTCATTGTAAAGGGACTTTATCTGGAGTCATAGAATCAGAGTTGGAAGTGACCTCAGAAACCATTTTCTCTGACTTCTTCAATTTATACACTAGAAAGAGCAAACTTAGGAGGTGAAGTGTTATAATTACTCAAGGTCATGTAGCTAATGGCAGAGATGGGATTATTTTCCAATTGCTGGTTCCAAAAAAAAAAGAAAACAAAAAAAATACAAAAAAAAAAAACAGACTTGCATCCTCGAATCATTGACTTAGAGTTAGAAGGGAGTTCAGAGGTCATTTACACCTGGCACCAGCAACATCTCCCCCCTTTTGAAGATAAGATTAAAAACTTGTATGACTTTTGTTCTACTTAGAATTGGCTGTAAGATCTTGGGAAAGTCATTTCATTTTGTTGGTCTTTGGCTTCTCTTTCTATAACTGGAACTCTAAGGGACCTTATAGATATAATGATGTGATCCACAACCTAAATCTACTTCACAAGTGACTCGCTCTTGACACCCCCTACGAAAAATTCTTACTTCCCTTTGCATGTCTGCCTTGTGAATATGGTACTTGATTTGTTTAATCTCACTAAATGGTAAAAGAGCACTTTTTCATAAGTGGGAACACCTGGGTGGGAGCAGGGTGGGGATATCTTCTTCCCCAACAGCCTGGAAAAGTGACTGGTATGATGTCATACAGGTGTAGGTGCTGGAAGCAGAGATTTGAAACTCAGGTCATGTGACTCTAGAGCCTTTGCTCTTTTGAATCTACCTGTAGGAAGATTTACCTTCAATGATCCCTATCTCTTCTTCTTCTTCTTCTCCCTTCTCCTCCTTCTCCTTTTTTTTTTTTTTTTTTTGCTTTTTGGAGGGCAATTGGGATTGACTTGCCCAAGGCTAGTTTTTGTGTTAAGTGTCTGAGGCCCAGATTTGAACTCAGGTCCTCCTGACTCCAGGGCCGGTGCTCTATCCACTGCACCACCTAGCCACCCCCAAGCCAAGTTGTCCCTGCTTCTTAAAATCTAAAGAAGACAGCTTAAAAAGTTTAATTGATTCTATACTTTTATTAAGCACTTAATATTTACAAGGCACTTTGCTTAGTTGGAGTAGAAACAGGATAAAGAAAATAATTTCTATACCCTAGGAAGTTATATTTGAGTGTGGGGCATACAACACAAATATGTAAAGAGTTAATGTTTATGAAACACTTCATGGTTTGCAAAACACTCCTCAAATATTTTCTCTTTGGAAGATAATTTGGCAATGGAAAGAATAGTAGACACTAGGGATCTAGAAAGGCTTCAGGGAGAAGGTGGCAGCTGAGCTGAATGTTAAATGGGGATTCCAAGAGGTAGAGATGAGGGAGGGTACATTCTGGGCTTTGGGCCAAGCCTGAGCAAATTCACAGAGATGCAATATGAAATGCTAAGTTTAGACAGTAGGTAATAGACCAGTTTGACTACGATGTATAGTTTGTGAGGAGAAATAATGTTAAATAAGTTTGGAAGTGTACGTGCAGGCTAGATTGGGAAGGCCTTTGCTAGGCTATGAAGTTTATACTTTATCCTAGTGTTAATAGGGTGCCTTTGAATATTTTGAAGCAAAATCACTGTGGTCCAATTCATGATATAAAAAGATTATTTTGTCAGTTGTGTGGAAAATATATTAGATGGGGAAAATCATACTCTAATTTGGAAGAGAGCAATGTGAATAAACCCTAATGCTCAATTTCTTGGGAGAAAATCTATGAGTAGAGCGTTTTCTTAGCAGCAGTGTGGAGAACATTTGGAAAACAGAGATTGGTAGCACAGTGAAAAATCAGGAGGTGATTATAATACTCCAAGCAATTTAATCTAACAAAATTTTATTAAGCACCTATTATATGCCTGGCATTGTTCAAGGCATAAGGATAGAAAGGTGGAAAAATGAAATGGACTCTGCCTTGAACAAGCTCATACATTCCTATGGATGATGAGGTTCTGAATTGGGGCAATGGCAATGCAAAGAGAGGAAAGTAAATAGTTTCAAGATATGAGAAATTAGAAGCAAGACATAGTAACTGATGGGATAAGGGGATTGTTGGGGGTGAGAGGACACAAACTTATGAACCTGGGTCAATCATAGGTGACTTAGCAGAGACATAGTAAAGGAAACAGAGAAAGGTAGGCCTGGAACTGTTCACTCATTTTTGTCAGTTATTTTAATTATTCTATTCCTGTGTTTAAAGGATCAAATGTGTTTGATTGTGACAAACATAAATACTAATTAATTGTACTTCTTTAGTATTTTGAGAGATCCATAAATGTGGGCGCTTTTGCTATGGAAACAAGATTATTAGTTTTTTTGAATTGGCTGGCCAAAACCAATCAGGGTAATCATCTGATGACAAACCTAGCCCTCTGTAGCTGCCTCTGTACTCCTGGCCTTTACAGCTTGGTTAGGACTTGCCAGAACTGTGCTCTGGTAGATTAACCTTCTAGGTCTCAGGTCTCCTCTGTAGCATCAGGACACAAAGGAGTTGAATTTCAGTGGAAAAACAAAACAAAACAACAGGGCAAGTCCAAAATGTGTGTGAAGTTTTGGCGGTAGCATGTATAAGCAACTTTGCTTGATTTTGTTGGCAAAAATAATACTGAATCATATTTCAAATCTGCCTATGCCCGACAATAAAAATGAAGCAAGACATGATTATTCATCTGGAAAAGAGAGTAAAGATTAGGTTTTGTGTAGAAATACAATACTGATTATTTTAAAATTTAAGTTCATTGTTTGGCCTGGATGTGAAGAGAGTTTGCCAAGATAGCAGTAAATCACTTGTGGAGATGCTTTATCAAATGGAAAGCACAAAGTCACAAAAACAAAACATTCAGGAATTATAATGTAAACAATCAAATTTCTTTGATTGAAAATATATTTCAATAAATGCCAAAGATGTTCTTTAAGAAGTGTTTTATGTTTAAAAATTTCTTGTAAGGGATTTATGTTTTTTAATTACAATCAGCTAGAAAATATTTAAATAATAGCATTAAAATAAAAGAAATGAATTGTATCTGACCTTTGCTTCATTGTATCTTGAAATTCAAAGCTAGTGTAAATGTCAATCTACTGAGAAACAGCTAAACAAAATATTACATGTGACTTTAATGAAATAATATTTTGTAGTAAGATTTTTTAAATGAAGAATTTGGAGAAACAATGGAAGACTTAAGCGAGCTGTTGCAAATGAAGAAAACCTAGGAACACTACATATAATTACTACATGGATGTAAGCAGAAATAATGCTAAAAGGAAATAAAATACTGAGCAATCTTAATGACCAGTCTTGGATTCAGACAACAGCTTAATGAAACATAGTTTTCCACTTCTCCATCAAGAGAGGAGAAAAGTATGTGTGGAGACTGTCACATGAATCTTCAGACACTATCATTATTTCCCTTTGTTATAAGGGAAAGATCAATACTCACATGCTTGTTGTGGGGGAGGGGTGGAGAGAAGTAAGCTATATAAATTTAAATGACTCATAGGAAAAACAAGAGACATCCAAACTTTTCAAAATTTTTAATAAAAAAAAACAAAAATAGAAAAAAATAACACCTACCAATAATAACATTATCTTTAATTTTGACAACTTTTTATTAGTATAATTGATAGGTATATTTCCCTCCCACCCATACTATCCCCTACCTGGTCCATTCCCTACTTTGATCCTGTTCCTCTTCAAAAGTGGGTACTTTCAACCTCCCCTCCCCTCAGAATGCCCTCCCCTTAAGGGGTGAAGTTAAGAGGTGAGAGAGGAAAGTGGCAAGAGGAGATGGGGAGAAACAGGGTAGGGTAAATTATCTCATGTAGAAGAGGCAAGGGGAAGTGGTTGCAGGGGAGGGGAAGAACAGGAAGGCAAAAAGGCAAAACCATATTCTCATTGGATTTGGCTGAGGGAGAGAATGACATACATATTAAATGGGATATCTCACTCTGCAGGAGAGTAGGGGGAAGGGGGGTGATGGAAGGGAGGGCATGTTGGGGGGAGGGGAGGTTGGAAGTACCCACTTTTGAAGAGGGATAGGATCAAAGTAGGGAATGGACCAGGTGAGGGGTGGGATAGGTGGGAGGAAAATATAAGCAGTCTTTTACAATATATCTACTATGGTAATGTTTTGCGTAGCTCTACATGTACAACATACTGAATTGCTTATCTTCCCAGAGGGAGTGGGTGACAAGGGAGGGAGGGAATGGATCTGAAATTCGAAGTTTTAAAATTAAATGTTTCAAATGCATATAAATACTATTATTAATACTATTTTGCATATAATTGGGAGATAAGATGTGCAGGCATTGGGGCACAGAGATTCACCTTGCCCTAATGGCAAAGTTGAAGGGAGTATAGGAGAAGATGTGGGAGAGAGCAGATTGGATGAGGGGCTATCTTGTGGGACTGCTATTCTGGGGTGGTGGGTAGGGGAAAAATGGGAAAAAAATTGTAACTCAAAATCTGGCTGAAATGAATGATGTAAACCAGAAGTTAATGAAGCATTAAATAAAAAAAAAAAAAAAGAAAAAAAGAATTAAGGAGTCAACCTCATCAGAGAACAACAACAAAATAATAATAATTGATAGGTATAGAGCATATACTTTTTGGGGAGGAGTGCATAGAGTATAAATAGATGGCTATTGTCTTTCTAATTATGTAGTATTTTTTATCACATTGATGTATTTTAAAATATCATTTAAGAGTTATGTTTGTACTTTGTATACACAAAAGTGACGCTAAAAATATTTTGTTGTGTATAGAACCTTTCTCTCTTTGACTTTCTTGGAGTATATGTCAGTAGAATCTGTAAACCCATGTTTATGGACAATTTAACCATTTAATAAAAATATTATTCTGAATTGTTTTGGAACTGGGTTCTCTAATCACAGCTCCAACAGTCTATTTTCATGTTAGTGTTTTTCCCCCATAGCCCACCAAAATTGACTATTTTAATATTTTATTATCTTTTCTAATTTGCTAGGATAAGGAAAAATCTTGAAATTCTTCTCTATTTTGTATTAATATTAGTAATTTGGAGCAATTTTCCATATGGTTGTTAATAGTTGACAGTTTTTCTTCTTTTAAAATGTGTTCATTTACAGAATAACTGTTGCTATTTTTATATTTATTTCCTCTACATTTTCGACATCAGATCCTGAGAGAGAGCTAAAACAAAGACTCCAATTTTCCTTCTTATCCTAGATGCAATAATGCTATTTATGCAAGTTTAAAAATTTCAGGTGCCACAATTATTTTTTGTGATCTTCTATAACCTGTATTTGGTTTTAAAAAGTCTCTACCTAACCATAATCATGAAAGATAACCCCATTCATGTTTCTTCAGCCTAAAACAAAATGAAGTCCCTTTTTATATGGATTAGAAACATCCATTTGAAAAATAGTGTGGTATATGGTGTAAGGTGCTAATATAAACTTTCTTTTTTTTTCTTCTGGTAAATGTTTCCTTCTTTTGTTTTTTGTTTCAATTTGTCAGTGAGTTTTTGCCAAGTAGTTTATGTTCTTGATATTGATTACCTCTTTTATTTTCTTTCATAGTATAATACCCCATATCCTATGGCCTCTATTTTTTTTCATTCTATCTTTATGGGTTGTTTTTCCCTTTCTCTTGCTTTATGTTCTCTTCTTAGAAGCTCAAGTTTATACCCAGTGTTTCTTGGATTATTTTATTTCATTTTGCTTTTCAGGCTTTTCTTTTATTCTAAGTAAATTGTCTCTGGCTCCCCTCTCCCCCCACTCCCCACACCCTGCTTCCTGCCTCACAAAATCTCAAGACTAGATGTTCCAAGCTTTCTGACATGGGGAATAATCATGGAGATGAGGCCGATTCCCTAGCCAGGGAGAATTCTATAGTGAGAGAACTGATGTCATAGGAGTTTGCAGCTCCCCTTTCCTAAGGCACAGTAACCCCAAAAGTGAGGTGTGCTAAAAAAAGTTTTAGATTGTGATTTTTATCAGCTAAATTGGATTTGTTATCTAACATAGTCCTAAACACATTTGTTTGTTTAATGTGATCCTTGGATGAATATGATAACATTGGTAGTGATTATGATAAAGCCTATCTAGTCACAGATAGTTTCTTGTAATCAAAAAAACAAGAGATTTTCATAGAAGTTATTGACTGTTTAATGTTGGAGGGACCTTAGGATGCATATGCCAAATATCATAAATTTAAGAATAAACTAGGTTTCACAATGATATATTTTCATGTTCCCATATTCACAAAATGACTTAAGATTTGCAAAAGTTGACTTTAAAATGTATTGCCCACATTTCCATTTCCCCACCAATTTTTTCTCATAGTCTATTGTTTTTTCCCCTGGCAACTTCATATTTCTATATTGGAGAAGAAATCTCTCATCTCTCTATTTTTTTGTGACTGGAAGTTATCCAAGTGGTGACAATATGACATTTACATGCTATATATTGGAGTTATCCTTTAGCCATACAGAAGGTATAATAATGTCTCCGAGGGAAACAACTGACTTTGGGATTGGTTCCAGGTAGAGATTTATTAACATTGGGACTACTATAGAAGTAACCCTTGGAAAAAGAGGAAAAACTTTTGAATAACTCCTTTGTTTTCTTCCCTTGAAAGCTGTCTTCCATCTGTCTCCTCTGTCTCCAACTAATTGAGTATAGAGCTTATAATACTTTTAGACAATTTGAAGACTTACAAGAAGAATTCATGGTTCTGGAACATATATACTTCTGAATATCTAGAGTTAAACAACAACAATTTTAAAAATAGGGTCCAAACTTTAAATAGCATTGGATTTGTTACCTTGGGCAAATATTTTTCCTCTGAGAGCCCTCAGCCTCCTCATCAGTAAAAATTAAAGTATTAAATTTGATGGAACAGAAGGGAGGTCATTTTCAATCTTAAAATTTTGGGATTAAATAGTCATTCGTCACCCATGTAGTTATATATTTCAGAATTTTATTTTATTTTTTTTAAATTTAAATTTATTTAATTTTAGTTTACAACATTCAGTTCCACAATCTCTTGAGTTTCAAATTTTCTTCCCTTCCCTCTTCTCCTCCCTCCCCTCCTCATGGTGGCATGCAATCAAATATAGGATCAACAAATACCTTCATATTAAACATTAGTCAAGTTGTAAAAAGGGATTAAATCAACTGAGTGAACAGTGAGAAAGAAGAAACCAAACCAAACCAAAAAAGTAGTTTACTTCAATCTGCATTCAGACTCTGTAGTTCTTTCTCTGGATGTGGATATCTCTTTCCATCATGAGTCTTTTGGAGCTGTCTTATAACCTTGCATTGCTGAGAGGAGCCCAGTCTATCAAAGTTAGTTGTCACACATACAAAGTGTCTGTAATTGTGTACAAATTTCTCCTGGTTCTGCTCTTCTCACTCAGTTTATATTAGACTTTCCAAGTTATCATGAAGTTCGTTTGCTCCTCCATCTTCTTATAGCACAATAGTATTCCATTATATTCATTTACCATAACTTGTGTAGCCTTTCCCCAGTTGATGGGCATCCCCTTGTTTTCCAATTCTTTGATACCACAAAAAGAGCTGTTATAAATATTTTTTGTTCATACAGGTCTTTTTCCCACTAATATGATCTCTTTGGGATACAACCCTTGGTATTGCTGGGTCAAAGGGTATGTACTTAAGGTATGCCCTTTGGACATAGATCCAAATTGCTCTCCAGAATGATTGAATCAGTTCACAACTCCACCAACAATGCATTAGTGTCCCAATTTTTCCACGTCCTTTCCAGAATCTAATGTTTTCCTGTTTTGTCATCTTAGTCAATCTGACAGGTGAGATCTGGTACCTCAGAGTTGTTTTGATTTGCATTTCTCTAATCATTAGTGATTCAGAGCATTTTTTCATATGCTTATAGATATCTTTAATTTCTTCCTCTGAAAACTGCCTGTTCATATCCTTTGGCCATTCTCTCCCAATGTTCCACTTCCCTCTTAATCTTGGTTACACTGGCTTTATTTGTACAGAAACTTTTCAATTTAATGTAATCAAAATTATCCATTTTGTATTTCATAATTCTCTCTTAACACTTATTTGGTCATAAAATCTTCCCTTCTCTATAAATCTGACAGATAAACTATTCCTTGCTCTCCCAGATTGCCTACCTTTATACCTAGATGGGGCACCCATTTAGACTTTATTTTGGTATACAGTGTAAGATATTGGTCTATGCCCAGTTTCTGCCATACTATATTCCAGTTTTCCTAGCAGTTTTTGTTAAATAGTGAGTTATTATCCCAAAAGCTGGGGTTTTGGGGTTTACCAAACAGAAGATTACTATAGTTATTGACTGCTGTGTCTTGTGCACCTAACTTATTCCACTGATCCACTGCTCTGTTCCTCAGCCAAGTAGTTTTGATGACTGCTGCTTTATAATACAGATTAAAATGTGGTATGCCTAGGCTGCCTTCCCTAGCATTTTTTTCATTAATTCCCTTAATATTCTGGACCTTCTCTTCTTCCAAATTAATTTTGTTACTATTTTTTCTAGCCGTATAAAATAATTTTTGGTAGATTTATTGGTATGGCACTAAATATGTAATTTAATTTAGGTAAAATAGTCATTTTTAATAATATTAGCTCAACCTAACCACGAGCAACTGATGTTTTTCCAATTAGTTAGATGTGACTTTATTTGTGTGAAAGTGTTTTATAATTGTGTTCATGTAGGTCCTGGGTTTGTTTTGGCAGGTAGATTCCCAAATATTTTATAATGTCTATAAGTAACTTTAAATGGAATTTTTCTTTCTGTCTCTTATTGGATTTAATTAGAAATATACAGGAATGCTGAGGATTTATGTGGGTTTATTTTATATCCTACAACTTTGCCAAATTTCTTTATTATCTCAAGTAGTTTTTTACTTGATTCTCTAGGGTTCTCTAAGTATATCATCATATCATCTGCAAATAGTAATAGCTTTGTCTCTTTTTTGCCTAATTTGATTCCTTTAGTTTC
Source organism: Gymnobelideus leadbeateri (assembly GCA_011680675.1). Taxonomy (NCBI): domain Eukaryota; kingdom Metazoa; phylum Chordata; class Mammalia; order Diprotodontia; family Petauridae; genus Gymnobelideus; species Gymnobelideus leadbeateri. The sequence goes on along the minus strand of WOXC01010206.1, from coordinate 18,245 downwards.
TTTTTCTTCTCTTATTGCTATTGCTAACATTTCTAGTACCAAATTGAATAAGAAGGGTTATAGAGGACATTCTTGTTTCACCTCTGATCTTATTGGAAATGGTTCTAGCTCATCCCCATTACATATAATACTTGCTGATGGTTTTAGATAGATGCTACTTATTATTTTAAGGGAGACTCCATTTATTCCTATTCTTTCTAGTGTTTTTAATAGTAATGGGTGTTTTATTTTGTCAAAAGCCTTTTCTGCATCTATTGAGATAATCATATGGTCTCTGCTAGTTTTGCTGTTGATATGAATAATTATAGTGATAGTTTCCCCTGATATTGAACCTGACTCTAGGGTTGGTGTTCTATTCACTGTGCCACCTAGCCACCCCCAACTGGGTTCTTTTTTTAATGTGGCTTTCAGGTAGTCCAATAATTTTAAAATTATCTCTCTGGAGCTATTTTCCAGGTCAGTTGTTTTTGCAATGTGATATTTCACATTTTCCCCCATACTTTTGGTTTTATTTTATTGTTTCTTGATTTCTCATAAAGTTATTAGCTTCCACTTGTCCAATTCTTTTTTTTGTCTTTTTTTTTGAGGGCAATTGGGGTTAAGTAACTTGCCCAAGGTCACACAGCTAGGGTTTTTTTTTTGTGTATGTGTGTGGTGGTGTGTGTGTGTGTGTGTGTGTGTGTGTGTGTGTGTGTGAGTGTGTGTGTATGGGCATTAAGTGTCTGAGGCGGGATCTAAACTCAGGTCCTTCTGACTCCAGGACTGATGCTCTACTCACTGTACCACCTAGCTGCCCCAGACTTGTCCAATTTTAATTTTTAAGGAATTATTTTTTTAGTGAGCTTTTGAACCTCCTTTTGCATTTGGCCAATTCTACTTTTTAAGGAGTCTTTTCTTCAGCAAAGTTTTGAACCTCTTTTTAATTTGACCAATTCTGCTTTTGCAGGCATTCTTCTCCCCATTGATTTTTTTGTATGCATTTTACCATTTGGCTTAGTCTGTGTCTTAAGGTGTTATTTACTTTAATATTTTTTTGTGTCTTCTTTACCAAGCTGTGGATTTCTTTTCAAGATTTTCTTGCATCACTCTTATTTCTCTTCCCAATTTCTCCCCTACCTCTCTTACTTGATTTTCAAAATCCTTTTTGAGCTTTTCCATGGCTTGAGACCAATTTATATTTTTCTTGGAGGCTTTGGATGTAGGAGTTTTGACTTCATTATTATCTGAGTGTGTGTTTTGATTTTCTCTGTTACTACAGTAACTTTATATGGTCAGAATAATTTTTTTTCTGCTTTTTGTTGATTTTCCCAGCCTATTACTTATTACTTTTAACTCTTTATTAAAGTTGGGCTCTGCTTCCAGGGTGGAGGGCACACTGTCCCAAGCTTTAGGGATTTTATACAGCTATTTTCAGAGATACTTCTAGGGACCTGTAAGTTTTCAGTTCTTCCCAAATTAGTATGAGCAAAAGAGAGGTGGTTATTATACTGTACTTTACTTTTTTTTTTAAATTAAACAAATGTTTATTAACTTCTGGTTTACATCATTCATTTCCACCAGATTATGAATTACATTTTCCCCCCATTTTTCCCTACCCACCACCCCAGAATAGCAGTCCCACTAGATATCCCCTCATCCAATCTGCTCTCTCCCATATCTTCTCCCATATCCCCTTCAACTTTGCCATTAGGGCAAGGTGAATCTCTGAGCCCCAATGCCTGGACATCTTATGAAACATTTAATTTTAAAACTTCGATTTTCAGATCCATTCCCTTCCTCCATTGTCACCCACTCCCTCTGAGAAGATAAGCAATTCAGTATGTGTTGTACATGTATATCTATGCAAAACATTACCATAGTAGATATATTGTAAAAGACTGCTTATATTTCCCTCCCACCTGTCTCACCTCCCACCTGGTCCATTCCCTACTTTGATCCTGTCCCTCTTTGATAGTGGGTACTTCTAACCTCCCCTCTCCCCAGAATGCCCTCCCCTCCATCATCCCCCTTTCCCCTACTCAGGAGAGTGAGTGAGGGTAAGATATTCCATTTAGTATGTATGTGATTCTCTCCTTGAGCCAACTTCAATGAGAATATGGTTTTGCCTTTTTGCCTTCCTGTTCTTCCCCTCCCCTGCAACTACTTCCCCTTGCCTCTTCTACATGAGAGAGTTTGCCCTACCCTGTCTCTCTCCATCTCCTTTTGCCACTTTCCTCTCTCACCTCTTGACTTCACCCCTTAAGAATCATCCCTTCCTTGGGGCGGCTAGGTGGTGCAGTGAGCAGAGCACTGGCCCCAGAGCCAGAAGGACCCGAGCTCGGATCCGGCCCCAGACACCCAACACACAAACAAAAACCCAGCCACGTGACTCTGGGCAAGTCACCCAACCCTAATTGCCCTCCAAAAAAAAAAAGAATCATCCCTTCCCATCAAATTCAACATATGCCCTCTATCCATGTATACCTGTGAACATATGGAACATATGCCATGTACCCTTCTTCAATTATTTTCATAATGAGAAAGGTTTCATCAAACACAGTTATTGTTTTTCCATGTAGGAATGTAAATAGTCCAACTTTGATAAGTTCCTTTTGATTTCTTTTTCTTGATTACCTTCTGAAGCATCTCTTGCTTCTTGTTTCTGAATGTCAAATTTTCTATTCAACTCTGGTTTTTTCATCAAGAATGCTTGAAAGTCCTCTATTCCACTGAATGACCATATTTTCCCCTGAAACAAGATACTCAGTTTTGCTGGGTAGGTGACCCTTGGGTTCATTCCCAGCTCTTTTGCCCTCTGGAATATCATATTCCATGCTCTTTGATTCCTCAGTGTAGAAGCTGCCAGGTCTTGGGCTATTCTGGTTGTGTTTCCACAATATTGAAATTGTTTCTTCCTGGCTGCTTGGAGTATTTTCTCCTTGATCTGGGGATTCTGGAACCTGACTATAATATTTCTGGGAGTTTTCTTTTTGGGATCTTTTTCAGGAGATGATCAGTGGATTCTTTCAACCTCTATTTCCCCCACCGGATCTAAAACATCAGGGCAATTTTCCTTGAGAATTTCTTTAAGGATGATTTCTAGGTTCTTTCTTTCATCATGGCTTTCAGGTAGTCCAATAATTTTTAAATTATCTCTCCTGGATCTATTTTCCAGGTCAATGGTTTTTCCCATGAGATATTTCACATTGCCTTTTATTCTTTCATTTGTTTGGATCTATTTAATAGTATCTTGATTTCTCATAAAGTCACTAGCTTCCATTTGCTCCAGTCTAACTCTGAAGGAATGAATCTCCTCAGTGAGCTTTTGAGATTATTTTTCCATCTGATAAAGTTGGCTTTTTAAGGCATTCTTCTCCTCATTACCTTTCTGAGCCTCTTTTGCCATTTGAGTTAGTCTATTTTTTAAGGTGTTATTTTCCTCAGTGAGGCTGTTTTCTGTCATTTCATACTTTTCTTGCATCTTTTTCATTTCTCTTCCCCAATTTCCCCCCACTTCTCTTATCTGCTTCTTAAGGTCCTCTATGGCCTGTAGCCAGCTTGTATTTTCATTTGGGGCTTTGGTGCAGGAGTTCTGACCTCACAGTCCTCCTCCATGCTTTGAGCCTCTTTGCCCCTAAAATAGGAGTCCAATGTTGAACTTTTCTGTTTATTTTGTTTCATTTGCCTAGGCATGTTGCCACTTAATTACTTGATTTTTGGGCTTGTTGCCACAGTAGGACTCTGCCACCAGACAGGGGAGCATCTGCCCAAACGTGGGGTCTTCACAACTTCTGCCAGTTGTGTGGCCTCTGTAAAGCCTCCACCCACTCTGGCAAGTTGGATACCCACCCCAAACTTCCCCCCCCAGACCACAATCCAGATCCAGGCAGTTTAGAGCAAGAGTGATTAACCCCCAGACTGATTGCTAGATCTCCCTACAGTTCGCAGACCAGGAGCTAGAGCCACTACTGAAGCTGCAAAATGGCTTCTGTGCAGCTGTTTCTTCAGCAGCTTTTCGCCCCCAGGGGAGGAAGCCACGTGTTCCCCAAATACTGGTCCCAAAGTCCATAGGGCACTAACCTCTCACTTTGTCCTAGGCATATCTGTGCTGATAATTATGGAATCACCACAATTGCTGGTGTTTTGGGGTCCCTCTAGCAGGCTGAAGGCCCGGCCACCCTGGGGCTAAAACCGCGCTCCTGGGCTCAGCTCTGCGCGCTGCACTGTCAGCTCACTGTGCTGCCTGCTCTCAGAGCGCTGTGCTGGCCTCTCCCTGCAGGGCTTCTGGGCTGTCCTCAGCAGGAGGTTAGCTTCTCTGTGCCGTTCTGTGGGTGCTGTGGCTCCAGAAGTTGTTCGGAGTCCCCTTTCACATTGTTTGAAATTTGTGTGGGGCAGAGCACATTGGAAATGCTGTTTCTACTCTGCCATCTTGGCTCCGCCCCCCTATACTGTACTTTTCTATAGGAGAGCTATTTTACCCAACTGGCCATTTCCAGTTGGGTCCCCAGTGGGACAATTCCTATTTCTATTCACAAAGTTTGTTTTTTTGTCTTTTGTTCTCCAAGAAGACCATGACATCAGGAAGGTTATGCCATGACATATAAGTGAATTGGATTTAACTGAGGGAGGGCTGTGAAAAGCTACTGGGGAAGTTCGCTTTGACAGATGAGAATATGAAACTTAATTCACTCATTTAACAAACATTAAACACCATCTATATGTAAGACATTGACTATGACAAAATAGTTTTAGAACTTGATCCAAAAAGCTTTATATTTAGTAAAGGAAATAAGTACATAAATAATTACAGTATAAAATAGATTGTATTGAGTGTCTTGTAAATATTAAAGAAATTTAGAAGAGGAAGAGATTACTTCTAGCTGAGAAGAGGTTGTGGGGAGAAAAGACTGAATAAATAAAAAAAAGACTTATTAAACACTTGCTATATACTTGATATTGTGTTGGGGATACAAATCTAAGGAAGCACGGTAGTTTTTGCCTGCCTTCAAGGAGTTCATATTCTAATAGAGAAAGACTTCTGATTTTTGAAGGTTATCATATAGAATGAAATCTGAAATTTGGAAATGGTCATCCAGTCAAAATCATAACTGAAAAAGAATCTTCTATAAAATATATTGGAAAAGTCTTTAATGATGGGGAACTAACTACTTCTTGAGGCAATCCATTACACTTTTCAATAGTTGGGAGTATTAGGAACTATTTATTTGATCAAGCCTAAATTTGCCTCTCTGAAATTTCAACCTATTGTTCCTAGTTCAGTTCTCTGACCCCAAGGAGAATAAACGTAATCCATCTTTGATGTGATAGATCTTCAAAAAAATGCCTGAAGATGGTTCACATGCCAATCCTAAACCTTCTCTCCAAGAATGATTTCAATAGGTATAGAAGAAAGGATTCCAGACACAGAAAGCAGCATGAGAAAAACTGGGAAGATAAAAATATGTTTATTGACAGGAAGAATCGGCCTGGCTGGGAATAGCCAAGATTTTCTAAGGTTAATCTCAGTTTTAAGAAAAACTATAATTTAAACAAAGCTTTAAAAAAGGCAAAGTTGTGTGTCATAGCAGGGAAGGCCCTGGATTTGTAGTCAGGAGACCTGGTGAGGCAGTCTGATTACAGTAGGCCCTCTCTTCAGAGGGAGGGCAGGCATGTATGTGGAAACAGCTGCACTGCTGAGTCCATTAAGCTCCACCTGTAACAGCAATGGAAGTTCCCCAAATACTCTTTTTATCCTTAGCAGGCCTACTTATAATTGTTGTTTGTATTAAAAATACCTAGACTTTATATATGAAGAGCTTCAGATTCCCCTTTCAACCTTCAGAAAATCTCATGATCCTTAACGTCCCTGGGACCACTTTGAATTAGCCTAAAATCTTCTGAGCAATCTGGTTGTCTTTTGTTCTCTTTTATCTCCAGCAACTAAAGCTGATAATGAGATGTGGGGTAGCAGAGTGATATCAAGGTACACAGATCTTCAATATCTGTCCACTAAACGGGTTTGTGTACCATTAGATCAGTTGAGTGTGGGACTTTATTTCTATATATTAGAATCCTGGATCAGACCTGTAGCCCTGGGTTTGAATTCGAGTTCTGTGCCTTGCTACTTGTGTGACAGTGGGAAAATTGTTTTCCCCGACTTGCTCTGGATTTTAGTTTCCTCATTTGGCATTATGTCTTATGAATAAATATTATTGTCTTACCATATGTCCTGTTATTTAGTTCAGAAAATATGACCACCATAAGCAGAGTGAGAGATAATGCTAAAAATGTATAATGGAGCCAGATTTTGGTGACTCTGATGTCATTCCAAGGAGTTAGTAACCATTGTTTAGTTAGCTGAAATTGGTGTTGGGTCTTAGCAAAGGGCCAACTGCCAAGTTTTATATATGAGAGTAGTACTCCTTTCCATGGTTCAACAGATCTTGACATGGCATCTTTCTGTGCTTCCAAGAGTTACTTGTAATTATTGACATAGCTTGATCATTCCTCACCAAGGTCAACTTTAGCACAAGCTGTTTGCTATCCCATTTTAGCCATAATAACTATTAGCTCTGGAAAGAAAACCCAAACAAAATGGAAATTGGGTCCTATTTTCTTCCTCTGCGTAATCTGAGCCTTAGGATCTTCCCTGTCACACACTGAGAGCATTGTAGATACTGCAAACAATACCATAAGTCTTAAGATAGGGCTTCTTTAGATAGCCATCCTTTTCCCTAGTCTCTCATTCTACCATTCCCTCAGTTTCCACAATATTTAGGCCATCTCCCAAATCCCCTTTGAAAGTACCCCATGATTCCTTCCATAGGCCCACTCCATCAAACATCCATCAAAATTCCATCTGTATTTTTGTGGGGCAGCAAGTGAAGAGGAGAATGGCGTTCATCTATATTCTCCAAACTTCATATTGGTGCTATTTAATAGCAGGGGAATTAATGTAATTTACTTATTACTGAGATATATGTTGACCTGGAGTATGTCTATAAGTCCTTGTGTTTGGGTCCAATTCTTTATCCTTCCTGTTTAGCCTCCATTTACTACAGCTATACAATTATAACCTAATTATATCATTAAGGATGTGTATGATTAAAGCGAAAAGTATATAATAGTATATTGAGAGCAAGAGATAACAAAGGGTAAATGGGTATCTGTAAAACAGGCCCATGGTTATCAGCTTATGCTCTAGTTTAAAAAATAAATTAACCCATGTTGGAAAGAAAATAGAACCTATAGGAATGCAACTGGGGCAATAGGTTGCCAATCTATCAAGTTTATATTGAAAGGAATAGAATTACAAGGGATTGGAATATATAAATGCCTTTCATATATCTGTTCAAACCTGTACATGACCAAGATTCCATTCTGTTAAATCTCAAAGCAGTCAGGTCATCCAGGGTCTCAAAGATGCTCGGTGAAAGGGTAACCCATGACCTCCTGAGGTAATTAATTTCATTTTGGGGTAACTCTGATTGTTAGGAATTACATTAAAGCTTAAATCTATCTTAAATTTCTATCCCATTCCTCATAGTTATGGGCAGCTATTTGGTACAGAGGATAGAATGCTGGGTTTACAGTCAGGAAGACCTGAGTTCAAATCCAGTCTCAGATACTTCCTAGCTGAGTGACAGTGTTCAAGTCACTTAACCACCTTTTGCCTCAGTTTCCTCACCTTTAGAGACCATAATATTTACTTCACACGATGGTTGTGAAGTCAAATGAGATATTTGAAAATTTCTTAGCCTACTACATGTAACATAGAAAGTACATTAAAAATATTTATATGCTTCCCACCTTGTTCCTTGCTCTGTAATTTGGGGCAAAGCAGAGCAAGTACTATTGATCTCTGCCCCCTTTCCCCACCCCCCTTTTCATGACAGCCCTTCAAATGTTTTACAACAATTAATTTTACTTGATTTAAGTCTTCATATCTCTGAACCTAAGTTTCCTAGTAAAATGTCTAATAGTTTTGAGTTTGAGATGAGATTAATAGCAAGCGACTTTTCAGATTACTGTACACTCTTTTGCTCTAAACCTTTGCGACCTAGAACAAATGGTTAGCAGAGTCAGAAATGTAATATTTGTGGCTATAGAGCTGAGAAGCAATCAATGGTTCTTACAGAGACTATACCTGTGATGGTTGCCCTATGAGCATGGGGTTCTGGCTAGTTATGCTAATCAGGATAAGCAACAGCAGTTTGTACTACTCAACCTATGGGAGAATTGGGGTCTCTGAAGCTCCACCTTCTTCCTATTAGCTTCCTATTGGCTACTGAATATAAAGTTAGGAAGGTAAGAAGTTGCTGCCCTCATGTGCTGATTACCATGGGTATGTAGACACTTTCCTTCCCATATTCCTCCCCCACTCCTTGAGGTGAATCTTGACTACAGACCAGTTCATTCCTGTCTTTCCCTTCTATAGAATTAATATCAATTTGTTTTTCTTCCTCTCTTTTCTTCTCTCCCACGCTTCCCACCTAAAACCAGGGGTATAACAAAAAATTAAGAAGGGAGGGCCCTGTAGTCAGCATCAGTGGATGGGATCCCCACCAGTCACTTGTACTGCATGCTGTTAGCCCTTAAACCTTAGGCAGAACCTGAGGAGCTCAACCATGAGGAACTGCTGTCACCTGGAACAAAAGAACCATGTCCACATTTGTAGCATCTGGCAAAGCATCTGCCAGCTTGGCTGGAACTAAACTTAGCAAACAGAGATTCCAAAGGAAAAAAAATATATGACATAAGGTAGCTTGCTCCAACAAAGCTCTCTTGTTTTGTGCAGGTGCATTGTATGGATATCTAGTACAACAGTGTCTCAAATGGGTAACAGTAATGAAGATCATATCATCCATAAATGAAATTGACAGAGAACCACTAAATCCAATTTGGCTGTTTGTTGCTATATCCTCCTCATCAAACCTTTACGAGTGTTATGGTCAAGCTATAATATTTGAGTGATTTGATGTTTAAAATTTTCTGATTTCTCTTATCATTCTCTGTGAGAAGCATAAAACACGTAAGCTGACCAAGCAGCAAGAGAATTTGGGCCTCTTGGATATTGTTGACCATCATCAATTTTAAGTGATTTCTTTGTTTGACTCCATGAGTTCCCACACTAGCTTGGTTCTCTATTACACTGGCCACTCCTCTCTTTCTCTTTCTTATCTTTTCATATATATGAATACTCACATGTATATACATGTCTATAATACATATAGACACACACACATATATATATACATGTCTATAATACATATAGACACACACATACACACACACACACACACACACATATATATATATATATATACATGTATATGTGTATCTATGTATGCTATGTTCATTTCCTAAGCATTTAACAAAGGTACATCTTTCTCTTTACTCTTTCCATTTGAATGTCTTATATATGATCTCAATGTGGAAAGCTCCCACATGTGGAAATATTGACCTGGACATCCCACTGATACTTCAACCAGCATGTGAAAACCAAATTATTTTTTCCCCTCACAATACCTCCTCTTTGTTGCAGCTTTTTTTTTTTTTGTTTAATTCACAGTGCCACGGATCAACTGGTGTTGAAAACCTGGAGTGCTCTCTAATGAAAGGAGGCATAAAATAAAGATCATAACATATAAGAATCATACAAATATCATCACATGAAGATCATATAAGAGCTATGGCTACTATTTCCCCATTGGTTCAAATGAAATAACATTTGCAAAGTGGTTTACATAAATGAAAGTATAGCTTTATGTGATCTTTTTTCATTGCTTGATTTTTCTCTTCCTCATCACCTACAACCAATCAGACAGGAATACCTGATGTTTCTTCCTTAATAATATCTCTCATACCCTCTAAAGTACTTTCATATCTATCTAGATCTACAACCCCAAAGATCCATCTTTTCCAATTCTTTCCCACTGTTCCCACTTTAATTCAAGCCCCCATTACTTCCTGCATAGTTATTGTCTCAGCCTCTTGACTGGTCCCTCTGCTTACAGTTTCTTAGCTCTTCAATTCTATTCTATATGTTATCTCAACATTCCCCAAACACTGTTTTTGCTATGTCATTTCTCTGGTCTAAAAGAACAATAACAACAACAAAAAATGCAATAGTAATTTCTCCAGCATTTTTTAAGCACTAGTATGAGGTACCAGGTTAATTGTTGGGACTACAAACAAATATAGAAGTTGTTTCTGCCTTCAGAGACCTTGAGTTTTACTAGAGGTGTAAAATTCACTAATCTTAGATCTATTTCAAGGTACTCCATTGTTCAATCATTTCAGTCATGTCTGACTTCAGGACACAATTTGGAGTTTTCTTGGCAAAGATACTGTAGTTTTTTGCCTTTTTCTTTGTATTTTACAGATCAGGAACCAAGGCAAACCATCTTAAGTGACTTGCCCAGGGTTATACAACTAGTAGGTGTTTGATGCCAGATTTAAACTCAGGCAGATGAATCTTCCTGACTCTAGGTCCAACACTCTATCCACCTAACCACCCAACTGTCCAAGGCACTCCTTTATCTGGAGACAATCTATTTTATCTCTCACTACACCATTAAAACAAACCTCCTGCTTTGGACAGATGGCATACTGAGTATCCTAAAACCTTTATCTTGAGCTACCAATCTCAAATTTTTGCTGATATTTATCCCTAGGATTTCTTTCAAAAGGCAGCTAGATGCTTCAGTAGATAGAGCACTAGGCCTGGAGTTAGGAAGACCTGAGTTCAAATCTGACCTCAGACACTAGCTGGTCAAGTCACTTAACTTCTGTTGGCCTTAATCCACTGAAGAAGGACATGGCAAACCACTCCAGGATCTCTGCCAAGGACACCCCTTGGACAGTTTGGTTCTTGGGATCACAATATGTCAGACAGGACCAAATGACTGAACAACAACAAAATAAGCATTTCTTCCAACCCTTCTTTCTACTTACTGAAATCATGTTGATCCTTCAAGCCTCAACATCACCTGCATCTCCTTCTTGATGTCTTTCTTTCAAGTTTTCATCTGAAAGTGATCTCGTTTCACTCTGAAGTCTTACATTCATTATTTGCATAACTCATTGCATTTGGGCTTACTGACTCAGACTGTTAATATTTGAAAGGAACATTTTGGTCTTGTTTTGTTTTATCTGTACAAGTCTTATCTCTCTTACTAGACTGTAAGCAAATTGAGTCGTGATTGTGTCTAATTTATTACCCTTTACAATATATTTAACTCAACTTGTGTTGAAAATTGCTCTTCTTCACATACACTTTATGCCAGTGAAAATGGACCCTCTTATAAAGGAGGTCCCTTATGTTCAGATTGCCTTCCTTCCACAACCCTGTCTCTGAGAATATTTTCTTTCATGCATGGTTCATGAGCCCTCTCCTGTGAGGCCCTTCTGCTACCCATGGGTTTTTATTCTCTCATTATTAATTAATTTCATGTGTACTTTAATATTTTCTAATTTGTGCACATATTATGTGCCCCTCTTCCCTCCCCCCCACTCCAAAAAATCTCCTTAGGGGCAGAGTCAGTTATGTTTTTATTTCTGCAACTCTATCATCTAGCACAATACCTTCCATCCATAGGTGCTTAATAAAGGTTTATTGAATTAAGAAAAAACACAAGTTAAAAACCTAGAAATCAGACCCTGAAAAAATATGAAAATATTTTTGAGTGTAGGGGATTATAAAATAATGCGATAGAATTTTGGGAGGAGTTGGTGTTATCTATTTTATTGCTTTCCATTTTGATCAGAAGCACTCTCTCCAGACTTCAGAGAAATGGATCCTTCTCCCAATCCCCTCACCAATAATATAACCACTAAGAGATCACATTTATACAACATTTTGCAGTTTGAAAAGTTTCTTAATAACCCCACAAAGCAGATAGTATAAGTATTATTACCTCATTTTACAAATAAGGAGAGGGAAATTCAGACAATTTGTGACTTGCCCAAAGTAGAGTTGGGACATCAACTTCAATATTCAGACTTCCAGTTCATCTGTCACTCCAATATACCTTGCTCACACATCCCCTATCAAAATATCTTCATTTTCTAAAGGTCAACTTTACACACAGTATATAGCAAAATTAATTCCAGGTTTACTAGGATATGTCTGTCTATGAATACCCTTTGTTTCCTGAATTTTATTTTAAAATAATTTAAATTCTCCATTTTGAAGGTCACATACCTCCAAAAAAACAACAACAAAAAATTTTGAAAGAACTTTTCACTTATCTGCCAGTTTTGTGATAATAGACATTAGTTAGAATCTTTGAAAGCAGATATAGCTGTGTATGGGAATTTGGCAAGTGTGTGTGTATGTGTGTGTGTATGTGTTTGAGAGCTAGTGTATATACATATGTGTTTCAGGATTAGCAAGAGGCATTGAATAACTTAACTGCTTAGCCTATCTTTGAACAAACTTCTTGGCATTCAACTGACTCTCTGAAGGAGGGTTCAGGGACAGGGTGAGGACACAAATTACCTAATACACACATGTGATGAAAATGTGCATATTTTTATTTGCTCTTTCCAAATGCCATTTGCTAACTAGCAAACCTCAGGGAAATTGCTTAACCTTCTCTAGGTCTTAGTTTCTTCATCTTTTATTCCTGATAGACTAGATAACCACAAATGTCTCCTCTAGCTTTAATTTTATAACACATTACATCCTTGCTATAAATATAAAAAGGTACACAGCATAGTGTTTGTTTTTGTGGGGAGGTTGCTGAAGCTGCTTGTGATTTGCTACCCATTTCCTTCTGTGCAAGAAGCAGATAGTAAAATGTCAATATATTTAGCTCTAGTCTATCTTCTATCAAAGGCTTATTCCAAGGAGGACTTGATTTACCTACCAATGTCCTGTCCTGAATTTGGGGGTCACTGGAGACCAAGTTGCAGTCTTCCATCCCTACCACCAGGGGGCAGAACACCCCTACAGCTTTGGCAAGCTCTCATCCATTGGTTGTCTGGACTGCCCTAGTGTAATGCTTCATGGGGTCAGCATCTCATTCAGTTGCATTGCCTTGCCCCAGACCAGGGGAGGAAACAAGGCTTTCCACTTTTCAAGTACTTTTCTGCTATGGGTCCCCAGTGCTTTGTAAACATTAGCTAATTAAACCTCACAGTCCCCCAGTGAGACAAGTAAAGACTACTGTGTTAGCCTCGCATGACTGACTGGCCCCATTGCTCAAAGGCAGCCAGATGCTTATGTCTCCAACCAGTATAGGCCATCCAGTCTACGTTTGGTTATTGATTAAATGCCATTCATCAGCCTCTGCCTGGACCTTCACACTTTACAAACACTAAAACTGCACAAACTTCCAAATGCCGTCTCACACTTTTGCTCTTAAGTAACGGCCAGCCCACTGGCCACTTTTATTATACAGTCATTTCCATGTGGTTATATGAGAAGCGTGCTTATAAATATTTATACCACTGGGTAAGCGGTAATGGGCTGCTATTCAAACACACCTGCTGGGTTTAAAAAAAAAGGGAGAAGAGAAGAAAAAGAAAGCACATTTATACCCACTGTATGAAGGTCATTTAGATATTTAGACCTAGCCAACATCTGTATAGAACTGTCAGAATGCTTCCCATGTTTCTTATGCATATGGTCCAGGAAATATAGTGTCCTTGATTCACAAGTATGCATGGTAAATAGCCCATTTTTATAAAGAAATGGAGGCAAAGAATAGAGAGGAGCTCTTCAAATAAGCAAATTGTTCTGTATCATACCAGAGAAAAGAACTTGGTCTATGTTTTTAAAGATAGCAGAATAAAGATTTACACCTGTAACTCATCCTCTTTCTGTGAAATTCAAAGGTCTTTAGAGAAGATTAAGAAATAACAAAATTTTTGAGGCAGAGTCAAGATGGTGGAGAAAAGGCAGCAACTCCATTGAACTCTCCCCCAAACCACTCTGAACACCTTAAATAATTCCATAAAACAATTCCTGGAGCATCAGAACCCAGAAAAGGATGGAGTAAAATGATTTTCCAGCGCCTCCCCCCAAAAAAACAACTTAGAAGGTCAACAGAAAAGTGGTGTTGCACTGGGGTGAGAATGGAGCACAGTCTACTGTAGACCTTTCCAGCACAGTCCCAGCTCCAGTCCCAGAAAAACACAAGCAAGTGTTGGGAATCACTGAATCAACATCAGCAGTGGCTGCTTCCAGAGTTCTCAGTCCACAGATGGTAAGGGGGTCAAACAACTGATGGAAAGGAGATTACATGGATCTCTTTGCTTGTGCTAGAGGCAAGACTCTTTATCACTTTGTCCATATTCGGATCTGACTTGCAATCATGGCATGTAGTCCCAGGGCTAGGAGGAGCACTAGAATAACAGAGCTTGTAGCTCAAAGGATCAGGGACCCTTGTCACAGTTCCAGGGCAGAAAAAAATGCTTATGGTCAATCATGGAAAAGAACACAGGTCAGGAGAGTAGTAAACACCTTTCCTTAGATAATACCACCTTGGAAGAACTGAAACCTTCAGGTGCCTAGAAGTAACTCTGGAAACAGCTACACAAAACTCCTGAAGCTTGGGACAGTGTGCCCTCCACCTATAAACAGAGCTCTAGTTTTAAAAAAGAATTGAAAATCAAGTAATAGGCTGGGAATATAAGTAAATATCAGAAAAACATTCTCACCATAGAAAATTACTATGGTGACAAGGAAAACCAAAGAAGAACATAGAAAAGTTCAGAAGAACATAGCAAAGTCAAAACTCCTACACCCAAAGCCTCCAAGAAAAAGGCCATGGAAGAGGTCAGAAATGATTTTGAAGATCAAGTAAGATTGGTAGAGGAAAAATTGGGAAGAAAAATGAGAGTGATGCAAGAAAATCATGAAAAAAGAATCCACATCTTGGTAAAGGAGACACAAAAAAATACTGAAGAAAATAACACCTTAAAAAACAGACTAGGCCAAATGGTAAAAGAGGTACAAAAAACCAATGAGAAGAATGCATTGAAAAACATAATTAGCCAAATGGAAAAAGAGGCACAAAAATCACCAAATAAAACAGCAACAACAAAAAATCCTCCTTAAAAAGTAAAATTGGTCAAATATAAAGGGAGGTATAAGAGAATGCTGAAGAAAATAGTGCTTTAAATACTAGAACTGAGCAAATGAAAGCTAATGACATTATGAGATATCAAGAAATAATAAAATAAAACCAAAAGAATAAAAAAATAGAAGACAATGTGAACTATCTCATTGGAAAAAAAGTGACCTGGAAAATTGATCCAGGAGAGATAATTTAGGAATTATTGAACTACCTGGAAGCCATGATAAAAAAGAGCCTAGACATAATCTTTCAAGAAATTATCAAGGAAAACTGCCCTGATATGCTAGAACCAGAGGACAAAATTGAAATTAAAACAATTCACTGATCACCTGAAAGAGATCACAAAATGAAAACTCCCAGGAATATTATAGCCAAATTCCAGAACTCCTAGGTGAAGGAGAAAATACTGCAAGCAGTCAGGAAGAAACCTTTCTAGTATTGTGGAACCACAGTCAGCATAACACAAAGAATCAGAGTGCTTGGAATATGATAATCTGGAAGGCAAAGGAGCTAGAATTATAACCAAGAATCACCTACGCTGCAAAACTAAGTATAATCTTTCAGGGGAAAATGAACATTCAACAAAATAGAGGACTTTTAAGCATTCTTAATGAAAAGATCAGAGATGAATAGGAAATTTTACTTTCAAATGCAAGACTCAAGAGAAGCATAAAAAAGTAAGCAGGGAAGGGAAACCATAAGGGGATCAATAAGGTTAAACTGTTTATATTCCTACATGGGAAGGCGATGCTTGTAATTCATAAGAACTTTCTCATTATTAGAACAGTTAGAAGGAGTATTATATAGACAGAGGACACAGGTGTGAGTTGAATGTGAATGAATTATATCTAAAAAATAAAATTAACAAGTGAGAATGCACTAGGAGAAAAGGAAAGGAGAAGGTAAAATGGGGCAAATTATCACTTATAAAAGCAGCAAGAAAAAGCTTTTACACTGGAGTGAAAGATGTAGGAGGTGAGAGGAAGTGAGTGAACCTTACTCTCATCAGAATGGACTCAAGGAGGGAATAACATACATACTCAAGTTTAGAAATCTATCTTACCATACAGGAAAGTAGGAGGGGAAGAGGATAAGAGAAGGGGGCATAATAGAATGGGGGGCAGATTGGGGGAGGGCGTAGTCAGAAGCAAAACAATTTTGAGGAGGGACAGATTGAAGGAGAGAGAGAATATAATAAAAGGGGGGAGAGGATGGAGGGAAATACAGTTAGCAATAGTAATTGTGGAAAAAAATTGAAGCAAGTTTTTCTGCTAAAGGCCTCATTTCTCAAACATATAGCAAATTGAGTCATATTTATAAAAATAAGTTATTCCCCAACCGATAAATGATCTAAAGATATGAACAGTTTTCAGATGAAGTAATCAAAGCCAACTATAGCCATAAGAAAAAATGCTTTAACTCACCAATAACTTGAGAAATGCAAATTAAAATAATTTTGAGGTACTATCTCATACCTATTAGATCTGTTAATAGGACAGAAAAGGAAAATGACAAATTGTGGAGAGGATTTAGGAAAAAGAAAACATTAATGCACTATTGATGGAATTGTGACCTATTTCAGCCATTCTGTATAGCAATTTGGAAGTATGTCCAAAGGGCAATAAAACCCTGTTGACTTAGCGATACCTTTACTATGGCTGTAACCTAAAAGAGATTTTAAAAAAAGGTAAATGACCTATGTGTGCAAAAATATTTATAGAAACTTTTTTTTCTGGTGATAAAGATTTGGAAATTGAGAGGATGCCCATCAATTGGGGAATGGCTGAACAAACTGTGATATGTGATTGTGATGGAATATTATTGTGCTATAAGGAATAATGAGCAGGATGCTCTCAGAAAAACCTGAAAAGACTTATAGAAGCTGATGCATTGTGACATGTACCCTGTTCAAAGTAACAGCAATATTGTAAGATGGTCAGTTGTGAATGACTTGGCTATTGTCAGCAATGCAATGATTTAAGACAACTCTGAAGGACTTATATATTTTTTTATTTTAATTAATTAATTTTTAGTTTTTGACATTCACTTCCATAACATTTTGAGTTGCAATTTTTTCTACCCATCTTTCCCCTACCTCCACCCCAAAATAGCAAGCCTACTGAATACCCCCTTATCCCAATCTGCTCTCTCTTATATCCTCCCCAATCACTCCCCTAACTTTCTAGTAGGGCAAGATGGGTTTCTATACCCCAGTACCTGTATATCTTATTTCCCAGTTGCATGTAAAAAACAATTTTTTTAGCATTTGTTTTTAAAACTTTGAGTTCCAGATTTTTTTCCTTCTTCGCTCCTGACACACCTCAACTGGGGAGATAAGCAATTCAGTATAGGTTGTACATGTGTAATTACCGAAATCGTTTACATAGTAGTTATATTGTGAACGACTAACAATATTTCCCTCCATCCTATTCTACCCCCAACTTATTCTATTTTTTCCTTTGACCCTATCCCTTTTCAAAAAATTTTGCTTCTAACTACCCTCTCCCCAAATCTGTACTCCTTTCTATTCCTCCTCTTATCCCTCCCCCCCCCCCCCGTTTTCCTGTAGGGTAAGATACCCAATTGAGTGTGTATGTTATTCTGTCCTTAAGCCTAATTCAATGAGAATAAGGTTGTCCCATTTCCTTTCACCTTTCTGCTCTTCCCCTCCATTGTAAGTTTTCTGTTGCCTCTTTTATATAAGATTATTTACCGTAATCTATCTCTCCCTTTCTCCTTCTCCCAATGAATTCCTCTCTCACTTCTTAATTTTATTTTTTAGAAATCATCCCTTCATATTCAACTCATCCTGTGCCCTCTGTCTATGTATACATGAGCATATACATATATGACCACACACATACACATTTATATACACATATACCCTCCTATACATATATACATACATATATATGTATATATATATACATATATATATATATATATATATATATATATATATATATATATATATATATATATTCCCTTCAACTATCCTCATACTAATAAAAAGTCTCATGAGTTACAATTATCATTTTTCCATGTAGGAATGTAAATAGTTCAACTTTAATAAGTTCCTTATGATTGCTTTTTCCTGTTTACCTTCTCAAGCTTCCCTTGCTTCTTATATTTAAAAGACAAATTTTCTATTCAACTCTTTTTTTTTCATCAAGAATTCTT